>PVLC010013917.1:0-40435 GCA_004027655.1 Graphiurus murinus
AGAAAGATTGTGGATTGCTAGTGGAAGACGGGTTGCTAGAGAGAGGGGTTATTGGAAGTCTGTAGGAAAAGCACTATTTGGAAAGACGACCTCAGCACTGTGTTTGTTATCGTGTGTGTAAAACCTTTGATCCCAGAAAAGAGAGAGAGATAATAAAAGAGGTTCGAACCAGTAGCTTTTAGCCGGCGTCTTTTATTGGTGCCTCATGGCTGAGGGTTCAGCCTGGGGCGCCCGATACGCACCCAGTCTCATGGTACACATTACTCAGATTTTATACCTTCAATAACTTGTAAGAAATTATGTGTCATGATACTTAAAGCTGTTTGCAAATGGCTGAGTGCTCTATTGCCAAGACCACAAATATCAAGGGTTTGTTGTATTAAAGAGTCAGCCTTACACTGCATCCTGCCATGCTATAGTAGGGCTCTTGGTTAATAAAAACCCTTACTTAAACCCAGTGGTGGTAGTTACAGGGAAGGGGAAGATTAAATACCAATCCAGATGCAGTGGTGCATAGCTGTAATCTCGGGACTTAATGGCATAAATGTGGAGAAGTTGGAACTCTTGGGTATTCTTTCTGGGAAGGTTAAATTTTGCAACTGCTATGAAAAACAGTAAAAAAATTCTCAAAAAATTAAAAATAGAACTAGCATATGACCCAGAAATCCTACTTCTGAGCATTTATCCAAAAATATTAAAATAGGGATCTCAAAGGGATATTTCTACTCCAATGTTCACTGTGGCACTATTTCCAATAGCCAAGTTATGGAAACAACCCAAAAGTCTATCCAGAAGTGAATGGACAAAGAAAACATGGCCTATTTATCTATCTGTCTATACCTGCACAAACATGCAACTACATATACAGATGCATGTGCATGCATGTGCACACACACAATGGAGTATTGTTAATCTTTAAAAGAAAATGAAATCCTACCACATGCAACAACATGAGTGAATCCTGAGGACTTTTGCTAAGCAAAACAAGCTAATCACAGAAAGACAAATAGGACACGATACTCTCAGGTTAGAGGTATTAAACAGTCAAAAATATGAAAGCAGAAAGTAGATTGCTTGCTGTCAGGAGATGGAGGGGAAGAGGCAATGGGGAATTGGTATTTGATGAGTATAAAGTTGCAGTTATGCAAGATAGTTACCTTCTCCAGATCTACTATACAATATAGCACCTGTAGCTAACACCTGCTGTCTGGTAGACTTAGACATTTATTAAGAGGTTAGGTCTCCTGTCACCTGTTCTTGCCACAATAATAAAAAGTAATGGATGTAAACATGAGATTAAAAACCACATCTCATTGGTGGATCATAGGACCAGAAAGGAAGAGATAAATTTATTTCTTTAGCAGTTAAGGTAAGAATTCTTTCTGAAACGTTTGATCTCATATAGTCCTGAATTTTTAGACCAACTGAGAGTAGTGGGACTCATTTACACTAAACTTTGTATCTGAAAGATGAAGAAACTGGGATTTTAAAAAGCTAAGGATATTCACTAAATTGCACAGCTAACTAGCAGCAGAGGCAGGAAAAGAACACAGATCTTCAGATTTTGTTCATGTTTTTAGAAAAATTATTTTCATTATTTTCACATTTCTCCCTGTATCTCTGAGTTTGACCTTTTTGAGTTTTAATTTTTTTTTCAAAGACTGACTTAAAACATAACCTTTAAGGAGCTGTTTGGATGATGGAATTGCTTTGTATCCAGATTGTGTTGATAATTACACAAGTCTATACATGTGCTAAAATTCATAGAACAGTGCACCACAAAAAGTAAATTAAAAACATCTAAAAATAGTCTTCAATGTTACTGAAGAAATTGTTTCTTTAACATATTTGAATTTTTCATACTGTAATTTATTGGTTATCTCTGATAGAAACTAAAGAACAGAATGAAGAACATTTTAGCCCTTTGTCCCTTTTTCACTGATTCTATTTTATTTGGTGGCATACTTTAGCACATGTAATGTATCTAATATAAAATACAAATATGAAATAAGGAAAGAAGAATGGTATAAATTCTATTATTGACCAAACCACCCCTGTTAATGTGAATATTGCTTGTGAAAAGCTATTCAGTAAATAGGTAAGCTATATGGATCTACTGAAGGATTAGAAAATCATATCCCTTTAGGTCAGCCTTAAACAGCTCGTGATTTCAACTACCTTCCATTTATATAGTCCATGCGCATGAGACACTACATGAAATGGGTATCAATTATATTAGTTCAGAATTATCATTTAGGAGAAAAAAATGGATGTTAATTATCTGTATTTAATACTAGTCCAAGGATTAAATTCAGTAGACTGGCAGAGGGGTGAGGATATAACTGCTAGAGTTTTTCAATGGAATTCAAACCACAACTTCACTCTCTTCTGACTCTGAGATATATAACTTTTCTTTTAATACATCTCAATCTGTTTTCTAAATGACACATGGAAATTATCCATCCCTAGCCTGATGGATAATTCCATGGATTGAATAAGATGACGCATATAAATAATATCAGTTAACATTTAATGTTTGTCATGTGCAAGGTACTAAGTGATTTAAGTCTTATAACTAGTGTGTCTGCAGAAAAAATTCTAGAAACAAGTGTCATTATTATCCTAATGTTATGGATAGATAAAATGAGACACGGAAGATTAAGTAACTTAATGAAGATCATACAGTTACCAAGTAGAAAAAACTGAGATTGGGACTAAAGAATTCTGACTCCAGAGTTCAGCTATTTAGACAACTTCACAGTATTACACAAAGTACAAATAGCCTGGCACAAAGAAGATGCTCAATTAATGAATGCTGCTGAAACTGTAGCTTTTTATTTATTTATTTTTTTTTGTGGCAAACTGACCTCACTGTATTCCCAAGAAGCTCAACATTGGCCATGAATACAAATGTTAAAAAGTAAATAAAACCATTTTGCAAACACTAATAATTTTCATTGCATTCTCTCTTTATAAATGCAACAAAGAGAAATCTCTCTTTAATGCTGATATTAATCAAAAGTAATATCTTCTATTAAAAATGTCTCCATTTAAAAAACAATTCCCCAACTCTTGGGCTCTGTATCCAAATGCCCAACTGCTCCCGAACATCTCCCAGGGCCCATCATACCTGTACACAATGGTTCAGAGGGAAGAAAAAAAGTCGGTGAATAAAAATGGAGAGCAAAGTGAAGCTTTTGCAATTCAGTCCTGGTGAGTGAATTACCCTTTTGTAGGAAAAGTGATAATGAGTTTGCCAGAATAGGGAAGAAAGAAACTCAACAGAGAAACTCTTTGAGCCAATAGAGGAGGCAAGGCCAGGAGACTAAGGGAAACATCAGTGAGTATTTTTGGTGATCCAAGAGCAGGAATTAAATTGGCATGACAGATCATGGTCTCAGTAGAAAATAGAAGCTACCACAGGCTCTTGGCAACATCTTAGACCCTCTCACTTTTCTTATTGTTAAAAAGCTTTTATTTCAATGGAAAAAAATAAGTCCTGGTGTTCTACTGCACAGCAAGGGAACTAAAAATAACAGTAATGCACTGTATGTTTCAAAGAAGCTAAAAGAAATGATATTGAATATTTTGCCAGAAAGAAATGATAAATATTTGAGAATATGGATTTGAACATTATCTAATATATGCATGTATCCAAACATCACATAGCACCCCATAAATATATCCAATTGTATGGTTCAATTTAATAATTAATTGAATAAAAAGTTCTTCTACTGGTCACATTTTAAATATCTATCACAGATTTTTGTGGGAGGGAATACTTTTACTTCAGTATGATCCATATACCACTAAACTCCACTATTTGGTATCTTAAAGTATAGTCCCAGTATTGTGCAAACTTCACCACAAATTTTTTGAAAATTTCTGTTAAGCTCATGAAAATTCATTTCTGAATGTTATATTTCTGAATATTTTGGTTCTTGAGATCCTTCTTATCTCAAATTCCCATACAGTTCTGACGGCCTGCGGTGACCTGTTGAAATCACAGGAATCAGAGCAGGATCTTTTCTTTTCACTCTGATTTCCTTATCTAAGTGCCTTTAGCCACAGCCTCAGAATCTGCATATCTTCTACATCTTCTCCATTCCTATCTTAGCTGCTTCAATGAAGGCTGAGATTGTCCATTGTCAGGACTACTGCTATACCCCCCTAAACTAGGGTGGTTCACATGCAGTGTGGCTCCTGCTTCTGCTGCTTCATTATCCAGATCTTCCTGGCTTGGTGACTCCTCAACAGCAAGCCCCAGGAAGCCCTGGATATGCTACTTGAGGGCTATATCTTTGTGATCTAATCTGACCTTTATACTTTACCAGAATCACCATCCCAAGACAGAGAGCCACTGTGGTGGAAGAATCCTAAGATGGTTCTGATGTTTCTATCCTCTGGCAGACATGAATTATGTCACATCTCCTTCTGAATGTGAACAGAATTATGAATATGGTGAACTGATATCCCCATGATTAGGTTAATAATCAGTTGACTTTGAATTATTCAAAGGGGAGATGACCTGGGTGGTCCTGACCTCATCAGGCAAATTCTTACAAGGGACAGGGCTCTTTCTAAAATCAGCAAGTAGCTAAGATCACCCCCCACCAGCAGCCAGCAAGAAAGCAGAGGCTTTCTACAAGCACAAACAACTGCATTCTTCCAGTAACCATGTATACTTGGAAAAGAACTTTCAGCTCCTATTAGGAAGTCGCCCAGGTCACACCTGATGTCGGCCTCATGAAGCCATAAACAGAGAAGCCAGTTACCCTACTCCCAGTCTTCCAGTAACCATGTATACTTGGAAAAGAACTTTCAGCTCCTATTAGGAAGTCAGCCCAGGTCACACCTGATGTCGGCCTCATGAAGCCATAAACAGAGAAGCCAGTTACCCTACTCCCAGTCTTCTGACCTGAACAAATGGGTGTTGTTTTAAGCCACTGAGTTAGTAAGAATTTGTCACAGTACAACTTAACCTAACTTATCCATTCTCTTTTTCCATTTGAAAAATCATATCTAGCTCTCCCAAATGTCAAATAAGTTAACTGATCTTTCACTCTTGATGACATTTCCTCAAACAAATATTATTTTATGCTACATGATGAATATTTCTTTCATTCTTTGTTATGTATCTCTGGCCCAAAATGCCAATAAAGCTACATTTATCAGTATGTTTTTTTTTTTAAATTTAAATGAAGTGTGACTAAAGGGTCTTGCTTGGAAGACATGCATGCTACCACTGAAGCTTCTGACACCCAGCCCCCTGGTAGAAAAGGTCTTCACTGCAACACTGTGGTATTACCAGGAACGACAGTCTTTGGTCTTAGCATTTCTGCAGAACACCAGGGTACTTCAGTCCAGTTTGCCATGTTCAGGACTTATTCTTTGATGGCCAGTTCCTATGCACCATTTTCCTGCCAAGATTGGTCTGTGAGTACATGGGTTATTTGTTTCTTTGATTCATTCTTTTAATAAGCATTTCATAAGCTGTGACCCCACAATATTCCTAATGTTTAGTTTCTTTGCGGAGAAAGTATATTCATGCTCTATGACAGGCTTATTTTTTCAAAGGAGTTCCCCGTCAAACAAATGATCAATATGAATAAGTGCCCAGGCTGCAGTTCAGGGAGACTATCCTGGGGAGGAGCCCAGAGTATCAAAGAAATGGTGCACAGCATGTATTTCATAGGAAATACTCCTCTACAGCACATCACACTAATTCCATAAAAGGCAAAACCTACTTCTTTCACATTCCATTTATTCCTCTCTTCTCACTCATTATTTATATGGAAACAGGATTTGACCCTCTTTCTTGCTATTAATAATCCAAAAAGAAGGTACTACTACCCAGATGAGAGTATGCTATTCTCTATCAGGGCTAAGAAAGTAAACAAAGGTGATTAATGGCTACAGAGTGTGCCCAGAGTTTCTTCTCTCAGTCCACATATATGAGAAGTGAGGAGATTCTTGAGCATATATTAAAACTGCTTCCCAGGAAACAGGCAGTAATCAATACTGACCAGCTATTGAGCCAAGTGCTAAACGTTGGAGGATGGTGATTTCATTTGCTCAATCAACAAATGTTTATGGGCTGGTTTTGATGTGACAAAGCATAAGAGTGTACACATGAGGATAACAAAAGGCAATGGAACTGGAGTTGATCACAGCTTGGTGTAAGAACATACATATAATGAGATTATTCTCAACAGGACAAATGCAGAGGTCCTGCTTCAAGAAGTTGAAATTCTTTTTAGATAAGTTGAAGGAAAAGTTGAGAATGTGTGAGTATGGGGGTGAATATGTGTTTGTGCCCAAGTGAGGAAGGCACAGACAACATGCTGAGGTCATCCCTGAGCTGAGTTTTTATAGCAATTCAGCAATGCTAGGTCACATGACACTCCATATTTCTAGGTCAGAAAGTAGATTGGAGTCATGAAAAGATGCAACACATGTGAAGGAAAGAGTGAGACATTGATAGTAACAGAGAATTAAGGTATGAGAGGGCACTAGCAAAACGTGACGTTGGAAACAGAGTAGGACTTGTTTGCCAAAAGCTTTACTCAGCACAATACAGGGCTAAGTCCTTTCCTTTGTCCACCTGCTCTTCCCCTCTATCCCTCTCTGTTCTGACCCTCTTCCCATAGCTGACATGTGCTGGGACCCATCAGAAGAGATCCTTCTAGAGAAACTGACCACAGCGATGGGTCCATGGATGGAGTGGACAGACACAGGATCTAAGGCAAGCTACGGAAACTGACTGCAGTGATGAAAGACAAACATGGGGCTGGAGCTGAGCATTTTAGAGATATTTCCTACAACTCTTCTCATTGGATTCTGGTGGAAAGAAGGGCAGATAGAAGCAAAGAGCCCCTTTTCTGGTGGCAAAGTGTGAAGACAGAAGCCCATCACTGTCACAACAAAAAGCTTGCCTGGTATAGGACAAAGGCCAACACCTGATGAGCAGGAGAGGCAGGACAGTCACGGGCGGCCTCCTCCTCCACATGCACTCAGGTCAGGGGGCAGCCCTGTGAGAACAGGCTTCAATAATTTGATCTCAGACGCCAGTACTTTCATATCCAAGCTAAGTAAAATTGGATTTCTGTTTCTTACAACAAAACAGTAAGTTTGTGCTGTATTTTGTGAGTGGTTACCTTTTTATTTTATTTTACTTTTTTGTCAAATTAAATGTTTTTTTTTTTTTAATTCAGGTTCTTCAGTTTCATATTCTAAAAAAATATTAATGGTATTTCATACTTTTTCTGGGTTGTGGGGCAATATTCAGTTTTTTAGCAAGTAAACTAAATAAACTCTACCAAGGATTACAGTTGTGTTCATAGATTAGTGGTAAATACAAATCAATACTGCTTCCAAGGGCAATTAGAATTACTGCAGTAAGTGTTAGAAAATAATATATTTTAAACTCATTTTGTTCCAATTTCCAGATGAATAACACTTATAAAAGTTCAAATATAGTAATATAACATATAATTCTATGATATATAAGTATAAGAAAGTAGTTGTATCATAATGTGATATTAATATTAATTACATATATATATATATGTATATATATTCTAGGTTATGACTTCTAACTTACTTTAATGCACCTGTGGCAATTTCATTGACATACTTCCAGAATTGAAAACTTGGGACTTAATGGTGTTTACATCTTTACCAAGCTACTGAGGGAATGGAAAAATTACTGGGTTAAGATACAAAGGAAGACAGAATTTCAGAAAAATCAGCCTGACTTTTTGGGCTACTTTGCTCAGAATTCTAGAGGACCAGCCAAGAAGCAATTTATAAAGCCTACTGGCACTAAGAAACATGACATTTGAATCAAAGGCTTAGCAAGAGGTAGGTAAATACATGTCTTTGTGATAGAGACACAAAAAGGCCCAATCCTAGGAGTAACCAGCAGTGAACATCCCCTCATTGGAATTGCAGCTTGGCTTCAAGTCATTTGGACCAGAATTGAATCAGGAAACTCCTATACTGCTAGTGCCACCAGGAGCTACCAAGATCCTCTCTGGAGAAGAAAACAAAACAAAACAAAAACAAAATCATGCTATAGTTCAGATCATTTCTCCAACTGAAATATTTCACCACATAATGCACATACGAGCATAAGGCAGCAATTCAATAGAGATGAAAATCTCCAGATCCAACAAACAACAGAGATAGAATAATATGAACTCCAAAAAGCAGAATAGACTATGCTTGATATATTCAAAGAGATTTAAAAAAAAAAAAAAAAAAAGACAAGATTGAACATTTGGCAGAGAAGTACTATAACAAAAACAATAACATAGAAATTTCAGAACTTATAAATATGATAATTAAGAACTGAATGGATTATTTTAAGCAAAATAGCAAGAGTTGGCAAGCTTGAAAATGAATTGGAAGAAAATATGTAAACCATAAAGAGATAAAAGGATTAAAATGCCATAAAGTAGGAAAACGTCTAGTTTATCATCATTAAGTGTATTAGCTATAAGGTTTGTTTGTTTTGTGGTTCTGGGGACTGAATCCAGGAGTATTCTACCTCCAAGCTACACCTTCAATCCTTTTTTAAATATTTTGTTTTGAAACAGGGTCTCACTAGACTGCTGAAGGTCTGTCGCACTATGTTGCTGAGGCTGTCCCCAAATCTGTGATTCTCCTGTCTCAGCTTCCCATGTACTGGGATTACAAGCATGCAGCACCACGGCCTGCTAGCTGTAGAACATTTTTAGAGTCTTTATCAAGTTAATGAAGTTTTTTGCTATTCTTATTTTACTGAGTGTTTTAATCAAGAATGGGTGTTGGATTTGATTTTAACAGCTGCTCCCTTTTTTTTTTTTTTTCTTTTTTTGCATCTACTGCCGTGACCATGTAATTATTCTCTTACCTGTTGATGTTGTGGATTACACTGACTGATACTTGAATGATGAATCATCACTACATGTAGGATAAATCTCACTTGATTGTGGTGTTTGTTTCTCTACATTGTTAGGTTAAATTTGATAATATTGTATGAGGATTTTTGCATGTACATTCATGAGAGACACTGGTCTGTAGTTTTATTTTCCTATAACACTGTTCTCTGGCTTTGATATTAATGTACTGCTGGCCTCATAAAACACATAAGAAAGTTTTCCTTCTGCTGCTATCATCTTAAAGAGACTGCAGGGAATTGATGTAATTTCTTCCTTAAATATTTGGTAAGCTGGGCATGGTGGTGCATGTTTGTAATCCCAGCATTTGGGAGGATCCGGGTTCATGGCCAGCCTCAGCTATGTAGTGAGGCATTCTGCAACTTAGTGAGACCCTGTTTCAAAATAAAGAATAAAAAATAGGGCTAGGGATGTAGCTTGGAGGTAGAATGTCCCTGAGTTCAATCCCCAGTACCGAAAAAAAAAAAAAAAAATTGGTAAAATTCAGCTGTGAACTCATTGGGCCTATTGGTTTCTCCTTGGAAAGTTATTAATGATTAATCCAATTTCTTTAATAGATATTAACCTATTTGGATTGTCCATTTTTTCCTGTAGGAATTTTAGTAGATTGTATATTTGAAAAAACTAGTCTATTTCACCTTTCACCTTGGTTCCCAAATTTGTGAACACAGAGTTATTTATACCAAAATGCCTCCATACAAGTATTGCCTGCCTCTTCCCAGAGCACATATTTTTGGGTAATATTTTCATAATGTAGAACTATGTATGTATGTATGTATGTATGTATGTATGTATGTGTGGCACTGAGGATTGAAGTTCTAGCTACTCTCCCCTCAGTCCTATTTTATTTTTTATTTTGAAACAGGGTTTCAATAAGTTGCAGAGAGTCTTTTGAAATTGCTAAGGCTGGTCCCCAAACTGCAATCCTCCTGTCTCAACCTCCCAAGTAAAACCTTGTAAAATATAATACAGATACGTTAGATGCCTGGCAGAGACAGTAGAGTCAAGTATTTTATTACCATAACCCTGGATCAGAATGTGTTAGCTTTTCATAACTCTTCATGTTTGAGTTCACTTCAGGTTTTCAATGATTATTCTACTTATTGTCTTTGAATAGAAGGTATTAATAACATGGGTACAGGAAAGGTATGAAAAATAAAGATGTAGATCATTGCTGGTCATTTTCCAGAATTAACCATATATAAAAGTGTGAAATCTGTTTGCTATACTTGTGTTTCAGCCACTTCTAGATGAGACCACAAGGAAGCTAGGATGAAAAAGTGGAGGTCTACCAATGCCTCAGCTCATTGCAATTCAATAATAATAATAATAATAATAATAATAATAATAATTAGTGAAAAAATGAAAAACCTCACACAAATGTTAAACTGCACAGGATACTAGAATTATAAGTAAAACAGTGACTTCTGTAGGCCACTGGGATGAAAAGTTAGACTTCCTCTAATCCAATGCAATCCTAAAAACAAAACAACAACAACAACAAAAAAAACCAGGGGTAGCTGGGCATGGTTGTAATCCCAGTGCTTGGGAGACTGAGAGAAGAGGATCACAGGTCTGAGGCCAGGCTTAGCAACTTAGCGAGACTGTTTCAAAATTAAAAAATAAAATAGGGCTGTGGGGGAGGGGTATAGCTCAGAGGTAGAACACCCCTAGATTCAATACCCAGTACCCCCCCACACACAAACACACAGAATAAAAAATACCAGGGGTGGCTAGTCAATTAATTTAAAATGTATATGAAAATACCAAAGGAAAAAAGAACACAATCGTGAGCAACAATGTCAACAAGGTGAGAGGACTTGCTCTACTGGAGATCACTTCTTACAAAGCCACAGCAATTAAGGTTATGTGACATTGTACACATGTAGCAAGTAACTAGAATGAGCGTAAGCTCAGGAGAGAAACCTTGATATGTGGACACTTAAGAGAAAGGTAACTCAGCAGAGCTCTGACTTGGGCAAGGATATTTCTCAGTAGTTTTTACTAGGCCAGTTAGATACCTATTTGAAAACAAAAATGATCTAAGTATGGAATGCACAGCAATAAAGCTTCTTCTAAAGGTAATGTGTTGGAATATAACACCAATTCAAAAAAAAGAAAAAGGGAAAAATGGGACTACACTAAAATCAAGAGCTTCTTCCATCAAAATTCACACAAAGAAAGTAAAGAGGCAAGCCAGAAAGCTTGAGATGATACATGCGTGCATATAATCAAGAACTCCTAGTGATCTAAAAAAGAAAAAAAAGAAAGAATATATATATATATATATTTTTTTTTCTGGATATATATATATCCAGAAAACACAGTAGAAGTGACATCAAGTGTCTTTACAAAGCATTTTGCAAAAAGAAGATAACCAGCCGGGCGTGGTGATGCATGCTTGTAATCCCAGTACTTGGGAGGCTGAAACTGGAAGATCCAGGTTCACAGCCAGCCTCAGCTACTTAGTGATGCCCTGTGCAACTTAGTGAGACCCTATTTGAAAATAAAGAATAAAAAATAGGACCGGGGGTGGGGGGTGGAGCTGGGTTCAATCCCCAGTATTGAAAAAAAAAAAAGAATATAACCAAAGTGTCAATATCATGTGAAAAAATGTCCAGGTTCACTAGTCATGAGAAATGTTAATTTAAACTATAATAAGATACCCCTAGATACTCAGTAAAATGACTAAAAAAAATAAATATGCCTAATCACACACATCAGTGAGATGTGAAGCTGTGGGGACTCTCTTTTCCTGCTGATAGAAATATAAATCAGAACCATTTTGGAGACGTGTTTGGTAATACCTACTCAAGTTTCAGGTGGTTATAATTTAAGATGCTGTAATTGCATCCCTAGGTAGGTCTCCATCTGTACGTGTTCCCCAAGAGACATGCCCAGGAAGTTTATAGCCGCATCATCCATAATTGTCCCAAATGGAAAGAACACAAATGTCAAGTATCCATCAAAGTAGAGGGGGCAGCTAAAATGTGGTCTATTCAGACAAGGAAATACCATATAGCACCAAAAAATGCTTAAAAGCTACCACTCACAACATCAGAATGACTACTGCAAACAATGTGCACGATAAGAAAATAGATAAGCATGCCTTAGACTTCTTATAGAGATTCAAGGTCAAAAACAGAAGCAGCTATACAGAGATGAGGAGTGCATACTTGGGTGTTAAAACTGTAAAGAAAAACAAAGGAGTGCTTATATCAAGGTAATGCTAGTGATTACACTTAAGGAGGGGAACAAGAACATGAGCGTATAAAGAAAGCCCCTGCTATGCCGGTGCTTTTAATCTTGACCTGATTTTAGTCTTAGCATACCTGATGACAGGTGTATTTACTTTGAGAAAGATGTTAATTTGTGCATTTATTTAATATTTTGCAAAAATTTTTAAAAGATAAGCTCTATATTGTATTATCTCCCCATCTTTCTTCATTATTTAGAATATAACAAGTTTATCCTTACTTGTCTACACAGTTTTCCTTTTTGTTGTTGTTGCATTGGGGATTGAATCCAGGGGCATTCTTCCTCTGAGCTATACCACCTACGTTTTTACCTTTTATTATTTTTTTGAAACAGAATCTCACTAAGTTGCTGAGGGCCTCACTAAATGGCTGAGGCAAGTCTCAAATCTGTGATCCTCTTGTCTCCACCTCCCAAATACTGGGATTACAGGTGTGGGCCATCAAGCCTCGCTTGTCTGCTCTATTTTCAAGGTTTATTATGAAAACACTTTCTGTCCACTTAGGGAGAGATTTTGGTGAGAATTTCATAAATTTAATAGAAAACTAAAAGCAACACATTACTAAATACTAAGTTTGATGCTGAATGACATGTTTTTTTTCATTCTGAATCACATCTGAATAGTACATGATCAAGAAATCAAGATCATGGTGCCATGGTAGGAGCTACATCAGTTCCTCACATACTTACCCCATCATGATTGCTGAAATGTTATTTTCTTTTTTTTTTTTTTTTTTTTTTGCGGTACTGGGGATTGAACTCAGGGGCATTCTACCTCCGAGCTATACCCCCATCCCTATTTTTTATTCTTTATTTTGAAATCGAGTCTCACTAAGTTGCAGAGGGCCTTACTAGGTAGCTGAGGCTGGCCTCGAACCCGGATCCTCTGGTCTCAGCCTCCCGAATGCTGGGATTACAAGCGTGCGCCACCACGCCCGGCCTGAAATGTTATTTTCTAATGATA
The DNA here is from genome assembly GCA_004027655.1 of Graphiurus murinus. NCBI lineage: Eukaryota > Metazoa > Chordata > Mammalia > Rodentia > Gliridae > Graphiurus > Graphiurus murinus. The sequence goes on from PVLC010013917.1 coordinate 13,162, forward strand.
GAGCCTCAAAAATCATTGGCTGCCGGGTGTGGTGGCACACAATAGTAATCCTAGTACTTAGGAGACTGAGATAGAAGGACAGCAGATTCACAGCCAGCTTCGGCTACTTATTGACGCCCTCTGCAAAATAGTGAGATGCTGTTTCAAACTAAAAAATAAAATAGGTTGAGGGATATAGCTCAGAGGTACAGGCCCCTGGGTTCAATCCCCAGTACCGCAAAAATATAAATAAATGAATGAATAAATGAATAAAAATAAATAGATAAAATCATTGGATATATTCTTATCCTGCGAAGTGTTTAAAATTATTGGCCAATTAGATATGGAATCACATCATAGGATAATGGCTTGTGCTTAGATTATTAAAACTTCATTTAAGGAAGAATTTTTTTTTTTTTTTTTTTGCCAAACTTTGTACTTAAAATGACATTATTAAGAGGTAACTTTTGTTAACTTCTGCAACAGAAAAGTCAGTTGCTGGAAGAATGTATTTGAAAACCAAATAGAACCTTAGCTTGACATATTAATTTAGTCTTCAAAGAAAGAAGTATAGGTTAAAATCTGTTACAAATAGCCAGATGTGGTGGCTCACGCTTGTAATCCCAGCATTTGAGAGGCTGAGCCAGGAGGATCTGGGTTCTCAGCCAGCCTCAAATACCTAGTGAGGCATTCCGCAACTTAGACCCTGTTTCAAAATAAAGAATAAAAGTAGGGCTGGGGGTATAGCTAGGAGGTAGAATGCGCCTGAGTTCAATCCTCAGTTCCGCAAAAAAAAAAAAATCTGTTACAAATGTATGATATAATTACTGAAAATCAAGATATAATTAATATTTAGAATTGCATTTATATTGCATTCTACTTGTAATGCACAAATAAAATTATATAGGAGATAATGTCCATTATTTTAAATTTTGCCTCATTCATAATTAGAGAAATATAAAAAAATAAAGATATTTGTAATTTTTTTGGTACTAGGGACTGAACCAGAGACTTCTACCTCTCAACTACACCCTCTGCCTTTTTATTTTTTACTTTGAAACAGAGTCTCATTAAGTTTCTACAGCTGGCCTCTAGGATTACAAGCATGCAACACCACGTCCAGCTGACATCTGTAATTTTGATAGTGAGTTTCAGGAAACTTAAGATTCAATAGAATTGGGCAAAATTTCAGTCAAAGAAATACCCTATTGACTGAAAAGAGGTCACAGAATTTGATGATTAGGATGCAGAGGCCTCTTAGGATAATATTATGCTTTGAATATGGTTTGTCACCCCAAATGTCATGTGCAGGAGGCTTGGTCTTCAATGTAATGGAATTGAGAGGTTTAGGTGCCTTTCAGAGACATCTAAGCCAGGTGTGGCGGCGCACACCTGTAATCCTAGTACTTGGGGGGCTGAGATAGGAGGATCCCAGGTTTGAGGACAGTCTAAGAAAGTAGTGAGATTCTCATCAACCTAGTAAGATCCTGTTTCAAAATAAAAGTAAACAATAGGGCTGAGGGTGTAGTTTGGAGGTAGAATGCCCCTGGTCTAAATCCATGACTCTAGATGTCATGGGGACACCACCCTCAGAAGGGACCCATGCTTGTCTCCCAGGAGTGACTTGGGTTTCATGCCCCTGGATCAATTGCTACCAACACAGGTTGTTGTAAAGCCTCACTCCTCCCTGTGGTCTGTATCTTTGAATATGCCATTCTCCACCATGTTGGGATGCAGCCACAGGGCACTGGCCAGATGCCCACACCATGTTGTCCAGACTTTCCAACCACCAGAATTGTGAGCTAAATAAACTCTTCTTTTTATATAAAGTATCCAGTATCCACTTTATATAAGTGAAGTATCCACTTCACTTATTTTATTGTAGCACCAGAAAACAGATGAAGACAAATAATTTCAGTGCAATCGTAGAAGAAAAAAGAGAAAAGTGGGAATCAAAGCAGTGAAGACAGTTATTTTCAAATATCTCAAATATCCATTTTCCCTTCTTCCTTTCAGAAAAACCCCTCAATGTAGCTGGATATGTGGCTGCCCTAATAAGATTCCATTTCTCATTCTTCATAGCAGTTAGGCATGGCCATGTGTCTAAATTTTGTCCAATAGAATGTGATATTTTCAATTTCTCTCCTGTGCACACTCTCTTCTCCCCTTCTGACTTAAAGAAAAAAATAGTCCTGACAGTCAAGCTAGAGAAGCGATTTTAGACCAGGAGGCAGGAGCCAGGTAGGTGTTTAGGCTGGCAAAACAATAAGACAAAAGAAGCCTGAGTCCTTGCCACTGGCACCATCATATCAGCTGTGGACTGCTTGCTCCGACTGTCATGTAAGACAGAAACCAGTGCTCTCTCTAAGAAATTTCCATTTGGGTCTTGTTTTCAGCAGTGGAACCTGTCCAAGTTAACACTTTAAGCATAGACTTCTCCTGAGTAGCTCAGTAACGACAAAGAGGGGGAAATAAGTGAGAAGAATCAAAGATTATTTTTTTTTAAGCAGAGACAGATTAGTACATTATCATAGAATAAGACTCTAATGAAAACAACAGAGCCCTTCATTATATAATCAACTAGAAAGAAAACTGAAGATGCAGATAATGAATCCACAGTGACAGAAACCTCATCAGTGGCCTGTCCCGGTGGCCTGTCACCGGGAGTGGGTGGGTGAAGGGTGACGTCACAGGGATATAAGAGTACTGCTTGGGATTATGAACTAGCTCGTATTTTGCTTGTAGTCATGGTTACATGGTTATATACATTTACCAAAATTAACTCAATGGCATCCTTAATATGGGTGCACTTCCTTGTATGACAATTATATCTCACTAAGTTGGTTTCCCCGCCCCCAAAAAAACCCAGCAACTATTCCCCCCAAATCACAACATTTAAAAAAACAGAAGGACATCTACAGCCAAACAGTAAATGGAAAGAGGTCTAAATCAAAGTAAACTATTATAACACTTTTAGACTCTAAGGAACAGAGATCATAAAATCTGTTTTGAGATTAGACATATGCATATACAGAAAAACAGTTTAGACATACAGAAAATAGTTTACAGACAAATGATCAGAAGTCAGCATGGTATTAGACTTCTTCCGAGTTATATAGGGAAGGACAAAACAAATATTTTTCAATGTCATTAAGTGGGAGTTTCAAAATTCTGCGAGAAACACTATAGCCCCGTTCAAACTGTCAGTGGATTATGAAGATAGAATATTGGCACTTTAAGACATGCCAGGACACAAAATCTTTACTTCCCAAGCATTGATTTATTGGAAAATTGAGAATATGCTCCACCAAATAAGAACATAACCCCCTCCCCCTAACAAAAGAGGAAGACAGAAGATCCTGGAAACAGGGAATAGAACAGAGAAGGAAAGATTATATATATATATATATATATATATATATATACACACAGAGAGAGAGAGAGAGAGAGAGAGAGAGAGAGAGAGAGAGAGAGAGAGGATGAGAAGAAATTGCAGGACCTCCGGGCTTCAGGGATAGAGATGAACAGTCCAGGCTGGAGAAAGATAACATGCTCCAGAAAGGCCATTTCCAGGGAGCAGGGAGAAAAGGAAACCAACTGGTGGTTCACCGGTGTGCCTTATCTTTCTGAAAGATGTTTTATGGTTCTCTTCCAAAGTGTAGGCTGCATAAACAACCCGCCAAACTCCAAACAGGGCAATTGTTAACTCTGAGGAAAACAGAAAGATTTATATGACGAGGAAATTGTAAAACGTTAGGGAGCCCAGCTGTGAGCAATGTGTAAAACTATAAACACAATACATCAACTTCACCAAGGACTGCAATTTTAACATCATTGGTGAAGAAGAGGGTTTGTGTGTGGGGAGATTTAAGAATAAAATCCTCATCTTTGTGGAGAGAATTTAAAAGATAATTTTTAAAATTAAGAGCATAATTAAAGCTGTAGCTATTTAGGCCCATTAGAAAGAAAAGGAAAGGGAAGGGAAGGGAAGGGAAGGGAAGGGAGAAAGAGAGAGAGAGAGAGAGAGAGAGAGAGAGAGAGAGAGAGAGAGAGAGAGAAATACCAAAAGAAACAGCTAAGACAGTTGACCTATTTGTCTCAGGGAAGTGGGAATCATGATCCAAGAGGGGTGTGGCAGCAGATCAGGGGCTTGCTAATTTGTTTGTTTTATCTTGAAATATATATTAAATATATTAATGCACTTTAGATAAAAATCAACAGTAACAATTTCCTTTATTTATTTATTTATTTATTTATTTATTTATTTATTTATTTATTTATTTTTTGGTACCAGGAATTGGACCCAGAGGTACTCTACCTCCTAGCCATACCCCTGCCCTTTAAAAAAAAATGAAAAAAATTCCTTTTTACTTAGCAAAAGGGTCTTTCTAAGCTGCTGAAGTTCTCCCTATGTTGCTGAGGCTGGCCTCAAACCTGTGATCCTTCTGTCTCAGCCTTCCAAGTAATGGGATTACAGACATACACCACCCTGCCTGGCTCTTTCCTGTTTTTATTGGTACAAGAAGATAAACAAATGACCTGATGGGAGATGCTGAGAAAAAAAAAATGGGAAAGCCAAAAATTATAACTTGAGAAGAAGACAGACAATATTCATATGCATCAGGATTTTGCCTAAAGCCTGCCCAATTATGTGTGTAGAAATAGAGACAGGCTGTCCCCAGAGACGCTTTATCTCTTCCGTGGCATACCGACAATCCTGCATGAGAACAACAAATCCACAATACTTATTCCTAAACAGAAGAGGGAGCATCAGAGGATGTGATCCAATCGCGCTTGCTCAGAGAGATGGCACATAATTGAAAGGATTCCCGAATCTAGTTCGCGCATCAGTCAGCTTCAGACACATTATCTCCTCCCATGCTCACACTGACAACATAAACAAAAGGTGACAAATTTGCTCTAGAATTCAGATTTTCTGTTTTGTAATTCATTGTATTAAACTCTGATTTCAGATGTGAATGCTCTTCCAAGAATAGTAATAAAAGTCTCCCCCAGGAATCCTTTTATCATTGCTGGGCGGCATCCGTTTTCCTGGTTAAAAAGATACTTATGAAAAACCATCTCGCCTGGTGGTCCAGCCCAGTTGGAGGGCCCCCATTATCTCCACAGTTGCACGGTCCTTGTCATTTTATTTTCCAAACTTTCATTTACAGTGAAGAGTCGATTAACATTTTCTGCCCTCCGTGAATCCTGTGTGTGTGATAGAGCACACACAGTGTCAATGAACCATGCTCTTCCAGACTTGGCCCAAGCCTAAGAGAATTCTCTATGGGCTCTGTTGTAATATCTTCCTTGGAAATTATCTGACAAGCACAGCTGATTTTGTACCCTCTATGTTAAGTGCATTAAGGCACCTGAATGAATTATATTTATAAAAAAAGAAAAAAATCTTTGCCTACATTTTCTGTAATTAACAGCATGAGGCTACAGTTACTTAACGAGACTTAAAAGGATTTTGCAAAGTTAATGAGTGGCATAGTTAATTGTATGAATATAAAAAATTGGAATCTGTGGCAATATAGTGTAGATTACAGACTTCATTTAATTTGGTTTTCTCATTTATGTGCATTATTCCTTTTAAAGTCCACATCAAGGGCAATGAGTAACTTTCCAGTACTCCAACCCATCTGCTAATTTTACTTGTACACTCCCTTTCTTCTTGTATCTTTCTTGGTTTTTCAAAAGCCCATCTATTGTCTGTTAGTAAGCCAGTACTCTCTGTAGACTGACAATCATATAATAAACAGAATGTTTGATGGTTAATTCTGAAATGCAAGATACAGGTAACGTAAATGGTGAAGATTGAGGGCAAAACTAAATCATGGGCCAGGGAGGGTTTAAATTGCTCTATTGCAAATTAAAACATATGTGTAGTAATAAAATAAATTTCAACAGGCCAAATATCATAACCAGCTACTGTCTCCACTCTGCAGGAGAACACAAGAGGAAATGAGCTTAATTATAGCACAAAGAATTTTTCCAATCTCAATGTCATATATGGAGAAGGTAGGGACCGGGGAGGGGGGAGAAGCTCACCAAGCGCTGTGTGCATGTATGTCCCTATCACTCTGAACTACATTATGAAGTGAGACTATAATGTGCCAATAAAAATACATCTTTAAAAAAAGCAGGTGGACCTGAGGTCCAGATGAACACAGAGGAACCAGAGGATTGTAGAGTCAAAAGGTAAAGAAAGCCAGAGTTCTTGGAATAACTCCTATGGAGGGAAATTCTCCACTGATCAGTAATATCCACACTAGACTCTTACAGAATTAAGAAATAATTGGTGTTTATATATTGGATCAGGTAGAATAATCTAATAACTCCATATGCAGGGTTAAAATAAAAGAAAATTTTATATGACAATTTTTTTTTTTAATTCCTAGCTATGGAAACATCAAATAGTTAAAACCTTAAAATAGATGAGGTAGTATCATTGTTGAAAAGTTATTACCACTAAAAGGCACTTCATTAGTCTAAAATATTTAATAATAAATGTCAACAGTTGTTGTTTTAGTAAAGATTGGCAAGTTATTGAAATAAGTTGAGGATCACTTGTTCAAATAAATTATCAAGAAAATGTGGTATATATACATGATGGAATTTTACTCAGGCATAGAGAAGAGCAAAGTTATGTTATTTGCAGGAAAATGGGTTAGAACTACAGAATATTATGCTAAATGAGATCAGCCAGTCTCAGAAGTCAAGGACTAAGTTTTCTCTCATATGTGGAAGATAGAGAGAAAATAGGAAATAAAAACAAAATGAAGGAAGAGACTAGTAGATTAGGGAAGGGAGGTGGGGAGGGGGAAAATGAGGATTGAGGAAGGAAATGATTCAAGTAACATGACGTCCATATATGAAGGCACTACTACCAATCTCACTAAGGTATGTGGGGAGGGAGGAGCGGGGAGCAGGCGGGCAGTGGAGGGAAACTCACCAAGTTTGCACGTGCATGTACATTTCCATCACTTTGAATCTCAAAATGATGCATAATTACAACGCAATAATAGACTATTTTTAAAAAGATAATGGAAAAATTCAATTTGGAAAATGAGAAATTGATAGACATCAAAGTTGTGGAAGGAGGTGAGTGAGAAGAGTTAGAAAGGACAATGGCACGGTGCCTCTGTGGACCACAAGTTAGACCTCAGACATGTTAGTCCACTTCCACGCCTCCCCAAAATGTTTAATATCTATCTTGTTTTTCTGTCAAAAGGTCAAGTCATAAAAAAGAAGGAATTGTGATAACTCTTTAAAAACTGTCAAATACTAAGAAGTATAAATCAATATCATTGCTGGTAAATTAGAAAAATCAGAACAGGTCGGTAGACTGAAGAATAATGAAATTACATTAATTTAATCTATCTTTCAGATTAGATTTGGAAGTCCAAGGAAATATATAGTTACACATTTTTTTTTTTTTTTTTTTTTGCAGTACTGGGGATTGAACTCAGGGGCATTCTACCTCCGAGCTACACCCCCAGCCCTATTTTTTTTATTCTTTATTTTGAAACCGAGTCTCACTAAGTTGCGGAGTGCCTTACTAGGTAGCTGAGGCTGGCCGCGAACCCAGATCCTCCGGTCTCAGCCTCCCGAATGCTGGGATTACAAGCGTGCGCCACCACGCCCGGCTTAGTTACACATTTTAATATAGGAAATAGAAGTCCAGAAGTAAAATGAGAGGTGAAATTAAAGGATGATCTACCTAATAATGGACTAAGTTGGCATTTAGTGCAATTAATGCATCTTTGTTTAGAAAATTAGAATATTTAGATAATTAGGATGTTTTTTAAAAACAGGAAGTCTTTTAAAAATACTTGTGTTTTTTAAAAGAATCTATGCAATTTCCTGAAATAATTACATTTAATATTTTTAAATAGTCCATTCATTTTTCACAAAGAAAAATTAATAGATTTTGTATCTGTAAAGAACATTTTAATTGGGTTTTCATCTATTTCAAAACATCTCTATAGCAACTATCACCATAGTTTTGATTTTGAGACAAGTCTACTGAAAATTTTAAGAAAACCTTCCCATAAGTAAATTATTTTCCTTCTGATCTAAATTAAAGAGTATGGGATGTGAAGAAGGTAGAAAAAAGTGATTTTTTTTTTTTTTATTTGTCAAATTGAACTGTCATGGGAAATAGTGCCAGATATTCTCAAACAGTGAAAAGGCACTGACATGTACCCGATACATATCTTGGAAGCAATTAGTGTAACCTTACCTTACACTAGCAATGCCATGCACCCAACTCCAGTGTGATGGCTCTGTATCCTTGTGAGAGCCACCTGGCTCACAAAGAAGCTTCAGTTTGGGCCTGAGCAGAAAGACAAGAGAGGCCTCTGCCTCCAAAGTCATTACCTCGGCCACTTGCTGGCTTCTCCTCCTCCACCTTCCAGGCCATCCTCACCAGGACTTTGGGGCCAGCAGGCTCAGCCCTCCCCATGGTGTCCAGATATCTCTACTTCCGATCCTAGCTATGTGCCTGGCTGGCTGGCCCCTAGGTCTCCTGCCATCTCTACTTCACAGGGCAGCCAAGTCCCTTTTCAGCGATGATCTACATTCCACAAATTCTCATACAACCTGGGGCCATTCTTTCTGGGCCTGAACTAGGTTCAACACCAACTGGGTAACATGAGGGTTGAAAGTGAGATCTCAGACCATTTCTAACACTTGAAATGGAAAAAATAAATAAATAAATAAATAAATAAATAAATAAATAAATAAATAAATAGATCAAGCTTATTCACTTTCATTTAAAAATTGGAATACAGATAACAAATGTTAGTAAGATAATAATTTCACACTTGATATTTCTAGTTTTAAAAATTAAGCTTCAGAATTTCTTTAAAGGAAAGCATTAGCTGAAATGGGATGTAAGAGGTAAGAACTTTGAGTCAATAAATAATAAAGAGAATCCTAAGAGTGACAGAATTTATAAAAATCCCTAGAAAGCATAGCAAACAAAATATGAACAAAATAACTTAAGGCATTAAATTTGACTTCTTCAACCAAAATAGTTATATTTCATATATCTTTTGTCTCAAGGACTTCTCTTCTAGAAATTTATTTCAAAGAAGTAATGATTGATGTGTTAAAATCTTAGCCATGATATTATTTGCTACAGATTTTTTTACTAATGCAAAAAAATTGGAAATAATGTAGCCAAGGGAGCCAATTAATTACATTATGTTTAGCACATGACATATTCATAATAAAAAAAAAACTAAAAGAAACAAAGAAAAATATTTGTAATTCTTTCCCTGGGTAATTTGTTAAAATTTTTTTTAAAAGTTCATGGTATATTTTCATATTTATATAAATATTTGTTTTTTATCAGACAAAATACTTAAAATTATAAAATATGTGTTGGTTATTGAAACCAATCATCTCATGTAATATAAAAGATATTAAATTAGAAGAGAGTAACAATGAAAACGTAAATAAAAATGTAGGCTTTTCTTTCCTTTATAAGTAATTCATTAGTATCACTGCTCACAACCCAGAAAAACAGAGAATGAGAATAATGACCCTTTCAACATCAACAAAGCAATCACATGAATTTCCTCTTACTAATGTTCTTGAAGTTGTTTTAAGTCTCAGCTCTCAGAAATTAAAAAAAAAAAAATTAACCAGACGGGAATTCTCTGTGTCATACATGTTTGTATGCGTCTGTGTGTGTGCGACTTCCTTGCTGCTGAACACCTACAGTGTACTAATGTCCAATGACGTCACCAGCACTGGCCTGGGGAAGGCTAAGGACAAGTGCAATCTATCAAGCTTTTAATTTGCTAACATCCCTTAATGAAGACTAATAACCCTTAATATCCATTTGCTCAATAAACAAGCCATTCTGTATGAATGAAAGGTCAATGCAGCCTGAGGCTGTTTTCATGCTGTTCTCTCCAATTTTAATGGCTACTGAAGTTCACATGCTATAAATATGCACACAAAATGCCCACTAATGTTTTTAAGCACAAACTTTATAAATAAAGGGAATCATTGGAACCAACATGCATTTGTCACCATCTATCTCCCTTAGCCTGGATCAATCACTGTGGTCTGGCACTTGGAAGCATAAATGCAGGGGCAGTGCTGACAAAGACAGCAAATTGAGCTCAGAACCCTCATTAGGTGGGGCCATCAGTAACACTTGCTCCCTAAATGTTCAGACAGGGAATAGCTCTCAGGATCAGCGTACCTACCTAGCTGTAGCCCTCTTTCTCAGCTCTTGCTATTGGTCCAGCCTTCATGTCCTAGGGTTTTCTTCTTTTCGAATCTGTCCTCTAGCTTGATTCCCTAGCACTCTGATGCACTTGACCAGGATTCTGATACCTGTACACTGGAGGCTGCTTCTGCCATTATTTATCTTTTTTTGTTATTGGTTCATTGAAATCATACCAGTACAAGCTGGTAGAGGCATACATGCACACACCTCTCATTTAACTCTTCCCCAATTTCCACCCCTCTCCCTCCTTCTCATGTTGGGTTTAGTGATTGACTTTGGTATGTCTGTGAAAGTACATCATGTGCATTTAGGGTGTTTCCTTCCCTCTCCCATCACCTTCAGTTAAGTCACCTTCTTTGCTCATCTAAGGTTTCTCCTTCATCATCTAGAGTCCCTTCTCCCTAGCTTTCTGCATATTAGGGAGAGCATACGATACCCACTTTCTCCCTAGCTTCTGCATATTAGGGAGAGCATACGATACCCACTTTCTCCCTAGCTTCTGCATATTAGGGAGAGCATACGATACCCACTTTCTCCCTAGCTTCTGCATATTAGGGAGAGCATACGATTATGTAACATATATAAATATAATTATTTGCATGCTATAAATTTATATTATGTATAAATTTATTTTACATTGATAATATATAGATATATACTATTATAAATGCCCTTTTTTTTGAATGGATTACAGAATTACAATCTTTTCAACACATCATATGATCCAACTTCCCTTTACAGCCTTTATCCCAATATAATCCCACATGTTGGTAGTGCTCTGAGAAACACACAGTGCATTTTACCGCCTCCAAGTTTTTGCTCTCACGAGTTCTTCCTGGACGTCCCTCTCACTAAGCCTGTCACAACTGGCTCCCTTTGGCTCCTTCCGTGTGTGTGTGTGTGTGTGTGTGTGTGTGTGTGTGTACACGCACATGTTACTAGGGATTGAACCCAGGGGCATTCTTCCTCCAAGCTACACTCCCAGCCCAGTTTTATTTTTTATTTAGAAATAGGATCTCACTAAGTTGCTGAGCGTCTTTCTAAATTGCTGAGGCTGGCTTTGAGCCTGCAGTTCTCCTGTCTCAGAATTACAGGGGTGCACCACCACACCTAGCTCACGACTGACTCCTTCAAGGCTCATCTCAAACACAATTTCATTGTACGGCACTGCAACCCCAATTGGGTTGAATTTGTGGGTCCAGAAACCAAGGAACTAGAGTGGGAGTATTACAACTTAAAATCATCACACGTGGAAATCAGTAACAGGAGAGAAACCTGTGCACATCACGCTCACAACTACAGGCTCTGTAGGCTTTCAAGTTTAAGTTCCCAGATGGTCACATGTCCACCAGGAAACACAATAAAGGCCCAATGAGATTTTTTTAATTTTTATTTTACTGAGTCATATTTACACATTCAAGAGCTACCCTGTTTAGTATACAATTCTATGAGTCTTGTCAAATGCATCTAATCAAACAATTACCAGCAAATTAAAATACAGAGCAATTCTAGCACTCAGAAATATTACCTCAGACTTCATTATAGTCCACTCCTAACCCACCCTCAATAACAGCAAGATATTGGTATTTATTGCTGAGATATTTCCTGTCCTTATGGTTTTGTCTTTTCTAGAGTGGAAACACACAGCATATAGCATTTTGGTTCTGGCTTCTTTCACTTTGTATAATTCATGCTGTTGTATATATCAGCAGTTCATTCCTTTTTTATTGCTGAGTATTTTTCCATTGTATCAATGTACCAGTTTATTTATCAATTAACCAATTGAAGGACATCTGTATAGTTAATACACTGGACTGTTATGAATAAAGCTACTATAACTATCCACATACAAGTTGTTGATAGCTTATGTGTGAACATGAAATTTTCATTTCTCTTGAATAAAAACATAGGAGAAAGATTGTTGGGTCCTATGACAAGTATATGTCTACCTTATAAGAAACTTGCAAAATGTTTTTGAAAGTGGCTGTATTATTTTTATTCCTTCCAGCAATATTAAAGACTTCCAGCTGTTCTGGACCCTTGCCAGCCAGTAGGATAGATATAATCATTTTTATATTTAGATATTCTAATGGATATAAGTAGTAACCTCCTTGCAGTTGCAAGTTACTTGTCCCTAATGACTGATGATGTTCTGCATTTTTCATTTTCTTTGTGTACTATTCCTTTGGCAAAATGTCTTTTCAAATGGTTTGCTTTATATTGGATTATTTTGTTTGCATACTGTGTTTTTAAAGTTCCTAATAAATTCTAGATATGTGGCTTGTATCAGATATGTGTCTTGGAAATATGATCTTCTCATGTGTGACTTCTCTTTTTCATTTTCCTAGTAATCTAGAATATTCTGGTGGTTATGGTCTAACTTATAATTTTTATGAGTTAGGCTTTTGATATCCCAGTTTAGGAATATTTGGATAACCAAAAAATCATAAAGACTTTACCCAAATTTTATTCTAGAGGTTGTATAGTTTGGGTTTTACATTGAGTTATATGATTCATATTGAATTAGTTTTTATATATGGTGGGTGATATAGGTTAAAATTCTTTTTTTTTTTTGCAAATGGATATCCAATTTTTCAAGCACCATTTGTTGAAAAATTGACTTGTCGCATCTTTATCAATGTTACTTGACCAGATATATGAAAGCCTGTATCTGAAATTCTCAATCTTTTCTGGTCATTTATGGATCTGTCCTTTCTCTATTACCACACTCTGTACTTTTATGCTACGTCTTGAAATAAAATAGTATAAGCCTGCTAACATGCATCTTTTTAAAAATTATATTAGCGATTCTAATTCCTTTGCCATTCCACATTTTAAAACCAATTTGGTGATTTCTATTAAAAATCATTTTGGAAGCCGGGCGTGGTGGCGCACGCTTGTAATCCCAGCATTCGGGAGGCTGAGACCAGAGGATCCGGGTTCGCGGCCAGCCTCAGCTACCTAGTGAGGCACTCCGCAACTTAGTGAGACTCGGTTTCAAATAAAGAATAAAAAATAGGACTTGGGGGTATAGCTCGGAGGTAGAATGCCCCTGAGTTCAATCCCCAGTACCGCAAAAAATAAATAAATAAATAAATAAAAATAAAAATCATTTTGGTATTGAATGAAATTGCATTGACCTTATTCTAGTTCTTAGGGATAAAATTTGTAAATTTAAATGTGACAACTTTATAAAATTGCTTTGATATAGTCTAGAAAATGTCCTGTTGAGTAATAATTTATGAATGTTGGTCACTCTGGGCTCTTTAAGCCAACAAACCAGTAAAGAAGCAAAGTCTCACTGGTGACAGAGTAATCAGTCCTGACCATCAGGAGGGGTGGGGATGCTGTGACTCAAGGTGTTGGGGGACAGAGAATAATGAATTTCAACCTAATCATCACTTGAGCATTTCCTCATCCTCTTCTACCTGATGTTAACGGAAAGTAGGTAAATGCAGTGGTATACCTTTGCCTGACATCAACATGGGAATCAGAGACTCAGATCACTTAGGGATTTGGATCAGTTCATGAGGTAATCCCAGTGGAAGTAGACCAGTAGGTTCCAGTCAGAGGTTCTGAGAGCAACATAGAAGAAGTCAAGGGAAACTACTAGTATTGGTTGCAACCCTAAGTCCCATTGGATGCAGAAACAGGAATGATGTGAGTCAGACTAACTGACCCATTTATGTGTTCTCAGGAAGACAGATCAACTATAATCCAGCAGGAACAGTTTCAAGATGAGGTGAGGGTGAGTTACTATATACAGCAAGTGAATCTGGGTGGAGCCATGGCACAGCTTAGGTAACTGCATCAGGCCCAGGCACTCATCACCTCTGTTGGGAGGAAGGCCAGTTGCTCACAGCTCAGAGCTCAGTCTCTCTCCCTGGGTAGCACCCAGACAGAAGATGGGAGCTGCTTCTTTCAAGGTTACACTTGGATCCAGAAGAAGTCTGCACCCACTGCCTGGATCCCACACCCCTTTCTATGATTTCTGCAATGAACTTGAAGGGCAAATCACCCTAGGGGTTCTCCAAGGCTCTCCTCGTGGGATTGACTGAGCTCTGTTTCAGATATATTTCAGTCTAATTTCTCCTCTGAAACCAAGGGCATTCTACCTCTGAGTCCCAGCCCCCCCCCCTTTTTTTCTTTTTTGGTACTGAAACAGGGTCTTACTATGTTGCTGAAAGTCTCACTAAGTTGTTCTTCCTGTTTCAGCCTCCCAAGTACTGGGATTACAAGGATGTGTCACCATGCCCAACTCTCTAATTTCTTATAGGGTTATTTCCTTGAGTACTTTCCAATAAACCTCTTGAATATAAACCTGCTCATCAGAATCTGTTTAATCAGAATCCTGGGTAATCTGTCCAAAGACCCACCACCTGCACACACCTGGTCATGAGAGTTCTTCTCTGAGTGTGAGCTACAGTTCAGACCCATCTAGTCTTAATGTGTCTGCAGGTGTTCATGATGGTCACTCCTCATCCAGAATCACCCTGTATGGATTGAATTTAGGCCGTGTTTTGACCCAATTCTCCTGGTTACTTTTCAAGAAAAAAAATACCTTTTATAGGTGCAGAGTCCATGAGGAAAGAGTGTTGGCATGTGAGACAAATTCATGGTGACATATGAGTTTATCTTTTCTGGAGAAATAAAATATGAAGGCATCCCAGCACGACATTATTGAGGAGAGCACTGTGGTGATGGTCTGTCAAAATAAACCTGCAAGACCTGCTGGCTGGCCATTCGGAATAGAGTAAGGACTGAATCAGCTCAGAAAGATCAAGCATATCCAACCTTTGGCTCTGCTGCACGCCTGCTTCCTGCCAGTCAATAAAAACAATCTCATTTTGCTAGGATAAATATTTAATTCCTGGTATCTGATAATGTCTAAAGTAGTAACCAATATTTAAGCTCCTCTTTGGGAGGAGGTTTATCAGATGGTTTTATGCTCTGTAGCCAGCTTGTCTCATTCGACAAGTGACTTTGGGGCGGATCTTGAGGAAATCACATCTCTAGGGCTCATTTCCCTATTACCAAAAGTTACAAGTTGTACTAGGCAGTCCTTAAGCTTCTTCTGGCTTGAAAAGACATTGATTCTAACATTTGCTGCTCCAAAAGAGATGATAAATTACAACAGAGACCTGATACTCAACAATGAAAACACACAGCAAGAAATAAGGAAAGAGAGATTGTATATCATCACACATCTCTTAACAAGATAAATTTTTAAACTGTATTTCAAACTGGAAGGAATGTGAAAGAGAAATGCATAAATGGCTCCCTTTTGTTTTATTTTACTTTTTTATTTGCAGCACGCTCCTCTGTTGTTTTTATCTTAATATACTTTTATTGGTTCATAGTCATAATGCACCATAATGAGGTATCATGTGATCGGAATATATGTGGACACAGCACCTGGTGGCTCCATTTTAAACCTGAGTAACTGATTTGAAGTTAGGCCAAACTTGGAGCATTTAGCAAGTTGAATGTCTCATCCACTCAAATGTGTGCTATATCCTGTAGCTGAGCAATGAAGAATTGTATAAAACATTCCTGACTCATCTTCCCAAGAGACATTAACTTATCTTCCCTAATGCTTAAAAATTCATTTCACTAGTAAGGCTGAGGGAATTGCCCTATTATTCTAAGAAAGAGAGGAGGAAAGTTTAAGAAGTCATTTCCTTACTAATAAAAATGGATTTACTTTCATCTACTTCAATTTACTTTAGCTCTCAAGACACCACTGGTACAATTAGCTATCCAGACCCCTAAACCAAAGATGCCTTAGAGAGAAGCTACTGAGGTGGAGAGGAAGCAAGAAAGAGCTGTTATCTGCTTTATATACTGCTTATGTCTGACTTCCTTGGACAGAAGGGTCCTTCTGCTTTATCAAGTCAGATAAACATCTATCTAGTATGCAAAGACTTAAGAAGACATGATAGATTCTTTAAAGTAAGGCTCCTTATGAGAGCCTAAAACTTAGCCCCCTAAAATTTCAGGACTATTTTTTCCTCTGGTAAAATTCTGCATGAGTATTTACCTACTGTAAGACTTATTATTTCTTAATAAATTATTTTTTTAAAAAAATCCTCCACTTATGGCATTAAGCTAATTTTACTTAAATTATGGGTGTGAGTAGGTTGTATTACTTCTGAATTTTATTTCATGATAATAAAGCAGGTTTCAAAATAGTTGTTACAGACAGATTGAAAAGCAGTAGTTAAGACAAGTATCCTTAGTGGGCACCATCAACACTTCAATCCCACTCAGAGGTCTAAAGCCTAGAAGGAAAAGAGTTGGCAAGCCCTTATCCAACAGACAGCATTACTTAATAAGGGAGCTTGTCAGGCCTCTATAGAGGACTCAATGCCTACCCAGGACACACTAATGGTCACCCTCATCATCCCCCAAAAAAAAAAAAAAAAAAAAAAAAATATATATATATATATATATATATATATATATATATGCTAAGCATGGTAGAATGGTGGTGCACACCTGTAATTTCAGGACATGGGAGGCCAAGGCAGGAGGATCACATGTTGAAGACCATGTCTTAAGCAATTTCATTTAGAGATGGATGGCAACTCTTTGTGCAGATCTAGTTTCTATTTTGTTTCTTCCATTTTCTTTTAGCAATGGACAAGCTGGCTGGGTTCAACTAGTCTTTCCCTTTATCCACTTTGAGTTCGGATTTGGAACTAAAATATCACAGTGCATGAATCTAATCATGGGTTTTACTTGGTGAATTCCAAGTAAATTTGATTATTTTTAGACTAATTTTAAAATGGCATTTTAACATAAAATATTAGAACTGCATATTCCTATTAACTTGATTTCCCCCCTTTGCGCCAGGAGCCTCAGCCAAGAAATCAACAGGAAAGCAAATCAAATATTTCTTAGCTACACTGCATTCCAAAATTATCTAGTCTGTGCCAAATCCTATGGCCCTTCTTACCTATCACATCCCCCAAGGGAAGCACTTCAACTAACATATTCATTTGTTTTAAGTTTGCTTCCAAATTAAAAAAGCATTTAGTTCTCCCTGTAAAGGGCTATTGCTAAACAACCTGAATCTTTATTTATAGCCAGCTATTCATCTCTAAATAACCATGAAAAATAAAAAGATGGAAAATTGTAGCTCCTATCTGGCACAAAACAGTTTCCCACAAGTACATAATTTAAGCTTCCTTCTTTAACGGGTTACCTGCATGCTCTTAAGGACTGGAAGTCACTCTTTGGAAGAGCGCCTTTTGTGTTAATTATTTCTACTAGAGGTGTGTTCGCTCACTGTATGCAGTTCTAGAATTGGTCTGTGGATGCTAGATATGTCCTCTCCACCATCTTCCTATTTCCATCTCCCAGACGTTGCGTGTGGATTTTAGTGTTAGGACTTTTAAGACTTTCTCCCAGACAGCCAAGGTTCCTCCCCCTGTTCAAGGTTCATGTAGTTCTCGAATAGCTGCCAAAACACCAAATGGCGCTGACACATGCCCACAACACAAATGCGAGCCAGATACTCTTCACAGCCCTTCCAAAGAGTCAGAAAATCCAAGTGCCATTTCCTTTTTAGTAAATGCCTCTTCTCTGAAGCCAAGGGGAATACTCCTGTCTAGCCCCAAGGCTACACACTTATAGAAAAAGGCTGCTGAGCTGGCTTCATTTTAGACTATTTGTAAGTGCACTGCTCTGTTAGGTTATGTGCATAAGACTCCTTTCCTATACTTTCCCTCACCATGTATCCTTGTTAACTATAATTACATGGCCCTTTAACCAGTCTAAGACACACATTTATGTCTGCATCATTTTTTATTCACAGTCTTTTAATGAGCCATGGACATGAATTCAATGTCCATTCCTAGCATAGACATTATTACGTAAGGAGGAGAAATATCCTGTTCAGAGCAACTGGTATAAACAGGGTCGACTTGGTTTCTCTTTCCTTTTTCTTTTTCTTTTTTTTTGGGGGGGGGGGTACTGGGATTGAACCCAGTGTCTTGGCCACTGAGCTATCTACCTCATCCCTGTTCAGAGTAACTGATCCTACTTAACTTGGGAATGCCAATAACAACCACAGGTCTTAACACATAGAGAAGGGGCCATTGAACCAAACCAAACTTCACAAAATTCTAAATGCAACTCATTAGTGATATAAAAAAACATTTGAAACAGGTGCAGGCCCTTCTCTTCTGTCATGGATGATAATTAATTAGCCATCTTTGACTACTGGGTAAAGCTAAAGAAAAAACGAAATAGATTAAATAGGCAAAAAAAGTCAGATGTTTAGAGCTTAAAATGAGAATTAATTTTAAAGTGGCATTAATTTTAACATTAAAGAAAACAGGTTGAAGAAAAAAAGAGAGACAGAAGGAAGACTGGGGAAGGAGGGAAGGAAGGAAGGAAGGGAGTAAGTTTCCAAAGAGGTGATATCTACGAGTGCCAAAGAAATAAAGGTTAATTATGAGAGGGGAAAATAAATAATTGCAAGGTTTATAGCAGAAAGGTGATTTATTCTAATTCATTTTTTAAATTTGTCTTGAAATTTCTTAAAAATTCAACATAACTAATTCTATGACATTTTAATGTTCCATGTACATTCAATCCTTAATAAATATGGTTGGCAGATATTGCTGCCTATACTTTGTAGGATTTTGTCATATATACTTATCTCAAATCCATGCAGAAGCAACTCGAACATTTGATCATAAAAAGCACTTCCTTTTTTCTGTCTGGTGTGCAATATACTCTTAATGTACACCTTTGGAATATTTTGCACCTGTCATTTCTCTAGTGCTCTGTGAATTGTAGCTTATCCTTGAAGCAATATCTGTAGTAAAATTATTTCATCTGCTCCTGACATTTTAAAACAAATGTTCTAATGATGTGGAAAATGACTTTACAAGAAGTTAATTTATTCTATCAATTTCCACAACTTCTGTGTTTTTTTTTTTTGACATTTTTCCCCCAGAAAGAATATTTAATGTAATTACTTGGCAAGAATCTCTCTCTCTCCCTCTCTCTCTCTCTCTCTCTCTCTCCCCTCCCATATAAAACAATACCTATTCAATTTTACCTTGAACAGGGATTGTTAAAAAAAACTATCTTAAAAAGTCATAAGAGTTATATCCATTTTTAAGAATATCAATATCAATTAAAAATAAACTATAAAAGAAGCAATATTCCTACAATATGTTACAAATATAATAATGATCCTTAAGTCATTAAGTTATATCACTGATGAAATAACTATATTATATTTTTCATTAAAATAGCATCTCTGACTCACCCATAACATTTCCTACTATAAAAAATAGTGTTTCTTTCAAACAAAGATACAAAAGAGATATGACTTGTATAGAAAGTGATAAGCCTTACAGGAAGAACTTGGGCAGCAAGATGATTAGGTGATTAACCTGACAACTTCCATGCTCACCACTTTATATATATATATATATATATATATATATATATATGTATATGTAAGTGTATATATATATATATATATATATATATGATAACTAACCAGGATTCAATGACAAATGAAAACTTAGTAACTTATTTTATTGACTATAAGATAAATCTATATTAACAAAAATGAATATCACAATTCAATTAAGAAAATGAACTCTAATTTTATGTGGTAAGAGAAGAAAATTATTTTTGATTTATTCTGTTACAATCTTCTTCAAACAAAATAACCAACTAAGCCAGTCATGGTGGCACACACTTGTAATCCCAGTATTTGGGAGGCTAAGACAGGAGGATCGCAGGTTCACGGCCAGCCTCAGCTACTTAGTGAGGCCCCCCTCGCAACTTAGTGAGACCCTGTTTCAAAATAAAGAATAAAAAAATGGGGCTGTGGGTATAGCTCAGAAGTAGAATGCTCCTGGGTACCAAAAAAAACACCTAGATTTATTATGGCTATTTTGCTTATATAGTCAAAAATAAAATTAGGACAATGAAATAAATTATCAAGATATAAAATATATCCCTGCATACTAATATACTATTTTCATGCAATTTGTGAAAAATAGAGAAGTCCAAGTTGTTGATAATTTCATGTTATGGAAATTTTAGGTTGGAGAGGAAATACTCAGACTTTCACATAAATAATAGCCTTGTAATTTTTATACATTTTAAATATTTAATATTTGGGAACAAAATGTATTGCCTTGCTTCTAAATAAGGTCTACTTTCATAAGTACTATTCTCTTGTGTATATTTAACAAATATAATATTGATTTTCTTTCCAAATATCACTTAGTATTATGCCATGCACAGAAATGGCAAGAAATATTTGTTGGATGAATTAAATTGTCTGAATAGACATCTTTGTCAAAGAAACACCAATAATCTGTATTGCTTGGAGCAGTTCCAATCTCACCTCGGTTCATAATCAGTAAAGAGAGTGTAGCCTCCAGCTTTTCCCTATTCCAAGGTAGAAGTTTCAAGGTAAACCTCAGGTTCATCAACATCAAATCAATAATTCATTACTCAATATGTCTACCTTTCTCAGTGATGAAAAGTAGTAGGATTATTAATATTTTCTTCCTGTCCTTCATTTTTCCTAAAACTTTTAAAGTCAATTTAAGATTTCTAAACATCTTAAAAGATATTTGCAAGGGTCTTTAAAGAAAACACTAAAACAAGTAAGAAATAATTTGTAAATTATGCATAGGAATAATTTTTCTGTAAGAATAAATCGGGAACATTTGGAGTTCAGGTTATCTTGAGGTTCTGCACAGCATGATCTAAATGAGTAACTTTTCTTACTAATTCAACAGCAATGCTCTACCACTGATTGGATAAAATACAGGTGACACCTATGAAAAGCGGTAGCTCACTCACTGGCAATCTTTGGCTTCCATGCCAGGGAATGGCCACAACCAATAGAAAGGCAGCACTGCAGTCCCTACAGGATACCACACAGCTGAACACCAGTTTCAAGAATTCTGATATCGCATCCTTCTATGTGCATAAATAAGCGATCTTTTAGAGAGAAGTTACATAGGGTTGTGTTGAGCAAAATGTGTGCAGGAATGAGAATACTGAATCCCAGTGACTTGCTACATGCATCCCAATCTTTCATCTGCCTTTGGCCCCAGATGGGGTGGAGTAGAGACAGGTCAGTTTCACTGTAACATACTTTGAAGCACAAGACAAGACAAGAAGGGAATCCCTTATATTCCCATTTTAAAATGCTGTTATTTGTTTCCTTACATTCAGTATCTTTTGTTTGAAGTTGAAATTAGAATAGTACACATAAAAGTTTGTATTTAGAAATGTTGAATGGTGATGATTTTTTGCAGAATTTCTATTTGTGATTGCTGGGAATAACTTGGTTACTTGAGACACTTTTTATTTTACCCCATTCCTATTTTGTGCCTTATTTCATGGATACAAGAATATTAAGGTTATTTTATGCTTAATAGAAATTGTTTTGCAGATAAGATTAGCATAGATAGTTAGGGAATTAAAAGAGCTAGTTAAAAGAAGGAATAAAAATTGATATCTGGGGATTAAAATGCATACTGACTTAAAATATATACGTGCATATATACATATTTTCCAATCTTCTGAGGTTGAAATAGCTTTCTTTCCTTTGAGAATAGTTTCCCCAATTGGTAGACCACACCACCTTTCTTTAAGTAAAAGCATTCATATACATCATTTTACCTTGAATGCCCCCAAAGTTAAATGTTTAATAGTTGCCAGGATTGGGGTGTTCAAATTCTGCATGATCCAAAGAAATGACCAGTTCTGAATAGGTAATAACCTAAAAGCCTTTAGGTATCCTGGCTGATAAGACTATCTTTGTATACCTAAAGTCTTAGGCAATTTCAGATTATTGATGTTAATAGTATGAAATAATGAATGCCTATCTGGTACACTGTATCAGTTTGGCATCTGAGAAAGATGAGCCCTTTATACCTATGCAACCAACACACAGTAAAAACCATAGGCACCAAGGTTCTAGTGAGCTTCCCTGTGTGGCAATATTTCATACATGTCACAGTAAACTCTGTCAATGCAATCCCACGATGAAGGATTCCACTGAAGCTCTTTCTTGATCTCTTCTGGACTCTGCCTGTGGTGATTAACTTTATGTGTCAATTTGATTGGGCTAAGTATGCCCAGGTAGCTGGGTAAAATATTATTTCTGGGTGTGTCTATAAGGGTGTTTCTGGAACAGACTAGCATTTAATCAGTAGACAAAGTAAAGATCACCTTCATCAGTGTTGGTGGCCATCATCCAATATGCTGAGGGTAAGAACAGAACAAAAAGGTGGAAAAGTAGTGAATTTGCTTTCTGCTTGAGCTGTGATATCTACCTTTTCTTGCTCTTGAATACAGGCACTCCAGGTTCTTGGCCTTTGGACTCAGACTGGAACCTACACCAAGGGCTCTCTTGGTTCTCAGGCCCTCTGACTCAACTGAGCTACACCACTGGCTTCCCTGGTTCTGCTACTTGCAGATGGCAGAGAGTGGGACGTCTCAGCCTCTGTAATTGTGTGAGGCAATTCCTACAATGAATCCACTGATGGATGGATAGACAGAAAGACAGATCTCCTATTGGTCCTAGTTACCAGGGATTCTACTATATTGCTTTATTCACATTTTACCTCTGCTGATTTTAATCTAGATTATTTTGATGTATTAAACTATAGCCTTTTCTGAGTTTTATGAGTCCTTCCAGTGAATCATCAAATATGAGGAAGGTCATGTTTGACGATTCAAATGAGAATTTAAAGATACTTATAAGAGATAGAGAATAAATGTAGATTTCAATAATTCTTCCTTTATTAAAGTTGTCTTGCCCACACTGATTTTTTCAGCCTTTATTAACTCTTCCAAAAGATTCAAATTAATTTTAATCACTTTCATTGATTTATAAAGAGTCCAAAGCTCTTTCCTTTGCTATTTATATTTTACCTATTTTCAAGAGTCTTATTTTGGTCACTATTATAACAACAAATTTCAGAACTGAAAAAGTGTAATACCTTGAAAAACACAATTCTTTCCCTATTACCAAGAAGCAGAGAATAGTCCCTCCATGTATTGGTGTACAAAGTTTAAAAATGTCCTCCTCTCACAAACTCTGATCAAGGAACTCTGAAAGACAGATAAGGAATTAATATCTGAAATTTCACTCTTAAAAGAAAGAATGTTTTGTTCTGGAAATCTGGTGTCGTGGAAAAGATACTTAATAGAAGTTGAGAGTAGAATCATGCATTTCATTTTTATTTCTGAAAGAAGAGAAGGGAGAGGTGGCAAGAGGGTAAGAAAATTGATCAATGGGTACTAGGTTACAGGTAGAGAGGAAAAAAGTTATGGTGTGCTGCTGCACAGGAGAGTAACTTTAGATAATAATATGTTGTACATCTCAAGAAGCTGGAAGAAATGATTTTGAATGCTTCACCATAAAGAAATGATAAATGACTGAGGAGATACATACATGTTACCTGATTAAAATACTATATGTGTATATATATATATATATGTATATATATGGTACTCCATTAATATGTAAATTGTTATGATTTTAAGCATCAGTTAAATATATTTAATTAAAATTTTTAAGCTAGGCATGGTGGCACACACTTGTAGTATCAGCACTTGGGAGTCTGAGACAGGAGGATTGCAGGTTCGAGGACAGCCTCAACAGACTCTCATTACCTAGCAAGACCATTTCAAAATAAAAATGAAATAGGGTGGGGGTGTATCTCAGAGTTAGAATGCCCAAGTTCCATCCCCAGTGCTACACACACAAAATTGTTTTTAAATACTTAATGGAAAATAATGTTGTTACCTATTTGATATCAATCATTAGATAGGCAGAATAAATATCATCCAAATGATCATTCTACCAAAAATGATTTACAGAATCTGCAATGCAATCACTATCAAAATACCAATGTCATTCTTCATAGACTTAGACAAATCCATCATAAATTTCATATGGAGAAACAAAAGACCCAGAATTGTAAAAGCAATTCTCAGCAATAAGAAACATGCAGGAGGTATCACAATTCTTGACTTCAAATTATACTATAGAGCTATAATAATTAAAACAGCATGGTATTGGCACAAAAACAGGCACACAGACAAATGGAACAGAAGATACAGAAACAAATCTACACACTTATAGTCAATTGACCTTTGACAAAGGGGCCAAACACATATGTTTTCTTTAATATGTGCAAGCTAGGAAGTAACTGGTACACAAGAGGGACTCAAGATAATGGCGAAGAAACCACAGTGGAACCAGGGAGGTAGTCTAGGGAAGGGGAGGGGGAAGACTGAGGTTCATTATTGGAAATACTAACATCAACAGTATGTACATATGTGAAAATGCCAATGTCGATCTCAGTACTCTGTATGGGAAGGGGGGAGACAGGAAGCAAGGGGGGTACCAAGCGCTGTGTGCATGTATGTCAATGTCAACATGATATATATTATGTGAGATCATAATGCACCAATAAAAGCACATAAAATAAAAAGTAATAGAAAATAATGTTATCTATCTGATATCAATCATTAGTGAATATAAAAAGAAGCCTAAAACAACAGTATTTCAGATTTTGAAACAAAAAATTAGAATATATTGTAAAATAAATGTATTGCAATGATTATACATTATGTGTATGTATATACACATACTTTGTAATGAATGCAAGAATTTATCTCTGAGATGATTTCCTAGATAAATAAAGGTTAACTTAGCCAAAGCTTTTCCATTCTGACCTTGAACTTTTAAATCATCTTTAATAAAGAACATGCCTATTAGATATTCAAGCAGCCTCCTTCAACTAAATGCTGCAGCCCTGGGAGAAAAAGATAGCTCATGTGCTTTGTTTATAATTTTGTGACAGAAGAGGAGGCATGCCCATGTAAGGCACTGAGAGCACAGAACAGGCCTTCTCGGTGACAGTGGAATATACCACAGTACTGGAGCAAGTGAAAGAACTTTCCCCATCAGGAAGGGTTTGGGAGGACACTGGTGCCCAGAATGAGCATTAGGATGCAAACAGAATCCTCCACAAGCCTCCAGATGGAGGAGAAAAGATAAAGCATCAGGCATTGCTTTGGGGGCTTCCAAGGGGCACCAGTGAAACATGCTGTAGAACAGAAGCATGCTATCTGCCACTTGGAAACTAACAGAACTATTTGTTAAGCTTACACGAGACAGCAACTTTTGGAAAGAAGCCAGACAAATGTCTTTTTGTCAACTTCTTGCAATCTTATGTTTATTCTCTAGGTTTGGAATACCTGAGGATATATGAGTTACACATGTAAACAACCAGCAAATCTTAACACAATCGATTAAATATTTCAATAGGTGTCAGTACAGGGTAGTTAAAAAACAAACAAACAAACAACAACAACAAAAAAAAAAAACTGGGAGTGTCAAAACCATTTTGAGCAGGGGAAAGGGAGGATTTTGGAAAACTTCACAGAGGAATTGAATTAATATTTAAATTAAATCAAGAAAAATGATAATACAGTCTTGCCAGGCAATGATAGGACTGATGGGTGTTCTAGGCAAGCACACAAAGGCAAAGGAGAACATGGTATGTTTCAGGACTGACCATTATTGGATAGCAGAGTGTCTGGAGATGAAGTGGCAAGAAAAAATGTCTAGAAAACTATAAGCTGGATTCATCCATTATAGAACTCTTTCAATTTATATGCATAATAAAACTTTGTTTAGGAATTTTGGTGATTACCTTGTTTGCAAGTAAAGGAGTTATTGCCAGTCAACAAGGTTGCCCAGACAGATTTGAGAAACGTTTGAGTAGGCTTTATGAAATAACACAAAATGAGGCCTGCTTAGAAGTCAGTCTAAGCCTTCTTCAATGACTCTCCCATTGGTCTTTTTTGGGGGATTCAAGTTATCAAGGTCCAAAAGGCTCAAACACATTATCCAAGAGCTAAAAGTATGACAACAGTCTCAGACTGGGGAACAATCTAGTTAATGATGTGAAGTTCTCTTTGAAAATATCCCTTTTGCCTCCCACTTAGGCAAAAGAAATCTACTTCCAGTAAATCCCAAGTAGCTCTATAGCCATAAAACTGAGAGAGGCTTGAGAATGTAGGAGAATGGGAGAATGTGAGCATAAGAATTTAAAATTATAAAAAAAACCCACAACCATTAATACATACCCCAAGTATTCAGAAACACTGTTTCTGAAAAGGTATCCTTGATATTAAGTCATAGCAAATTTCAAATTAAAATGAAGAGTCAAAATATATTTAATTAAATATATCTTGTTTACATTTTTACTGTATAAGACAAAAAAGCACTTCCACATTACTAATTATTTGGAAAAATCATAATTGGACTAAATTGGGACAAGAATACAAAAAAAAATAGCCAGTGTGATAAACCTCCAAAGGCCATCTGAACACTGTATGTTGATATATATTAATAAAAGGAAATAAATCAAAGAACATATGTGTGACTTTGAACATTTCTAAAATTTAATATGTTTTAAACTGCTGCCAAAAAAATAGATATTTATTTTCTCTGACATTATTCCCTGATTCAGACTTAGGTATGTCTTCAATAATTCTGAAAAGCAGAGCAGTCAGTGATATATCAAAGGACTGCTGCAGACCCAGATAGTCTGCTTTCCAATTGTATAAGCCATAGCAGTATTATTTAATAAGCAGAATTGACTTCTGCCAACACAGTTCCATACTTGATGGGGGATAGGCAAAAGTATAGTACTTTATAAGAAGAATATTTAACATTTTACAGAACCTCCTTGACTACAGAGAAGAGAAAAAAAAGCCAATTGCACTTTAAAACAATCCTTCATTGGAGAGACATTTTTTTTTTTTTTTTTTTTTTTTGCGGTACTGGGGATTGAACTCAGGGGCATTCTACCTCCGAGCTATACCCCCAGCCCTATTTTTTATTCTTTATTTTGAAACCGAGTCTCACTAAGTTGCGGAATGCCTCACTAGGTAGCTGAGGCTGGCCGCGAACCCGGATCCTCCGGTCTCAGCCTCCCGAATGCTGGGATTACAAGCGTG
>PVLC010013918.1:0-40427 GCA_004027655.1 Graphiurus murinus
CCTCTGAAATCTCCAGAACTGTGAGCAAGTAAATCTTCCTTTCTCTAACTTGTGGTCATCAGGTTTTGGGGATTACAGTCATGAAAAATGCTGGCTAAAAAGTCTCCCAATCTGCACTCTGCAAGCTGAGACCAAGGAAGGCCACTGGTGTGCTGTGAAGGCCTAAGAGCTTAGAGAGCAGATGGTTTAGGTTCTGGTCCAAGTCTGAAGCCTGAGGACCAGGACTTCCAAGGGCAGGGGATCTAAACTCAGGCAGAAAGATAAGGGGAGGGAGAATTCAAACTACCTTTCCTTTTCATTCTATTCGGGCCCTCAGGGGATTGGATGGTGCCTGCTCACAGAACAGAATATCCTCTCTTATACTAACTCTTCCAATTTAAATGTCAGTCTCTTTCAGAAACACCTCACAAACACACCCAGAGATAATGTCTAACCAACTACCCTGGCATCCGATGTTCCAGTCAAGCTGACATATACAATTAACCATCACACACTATGATATGCCTGCCAATAACACATCCAGGAAATGCATTCAAGGCAGCCCCACCAGAGAGGAGGGAGAGTGGAAGCAATGAATTTGTACATGCTACTCGGGAGTCCCATAATCCAGTCACAGAAAGTCAGAGGCCATCTGAATTACCTGGTGGATCCTCTTCATTACTTAAGAAATTAACATTCACATGAAAATGATACTCAGGAAGTATGAGACTTTTCCATGGTTGTCCAAAGAAAGGCACAGATAGGAAGCTGGGTCTCCTGACACCCAGCTCATTACTGCCCCTGAGAACTCTGCTTATCTTCTTACTTGCTGTCTTTTGCACGATTTATGTCAATCAAGACATTGGAAGTTACTATCATTAGGATAAAACCCTACATGATTTCTTACTTTAATCCAGGCCTTACTACCCAGATTAAAATTTATTTGCTCTCCAACCTAAACATAGAATAATCAACTAAATGAATAAATGTTTAACCTTGGTTCATCTGTCTCATCTTTGCAATGCCACATGTGATTTTTACCTAATAAATGGTTCTGTGCTGAACAGACACTTCTCAAAAGAAGACATACAAATGGCCAAGTTTATAAGCACCCTTAATTATTAAGGAAATGCAAATTAAAGCCAGTGAGTTATCACTTCTCACTTGACAACTGGCTATTATCTGGAAAGATGTTGGGTTACCCTGGGAAGCAGAATGTAAGGGTGCTACTGGATCCCACTAGGTAAGAACCAGAGATGTTCTTACAGCCTCCTGCAATGCACAGGACTTCCCTTGCCACAAAGAGCCATCTAGCCAAACATGCAGGGCTTTGAGAATGAGAGACCCCGCTGCTGTAGACTCATAGTGTGCAATGAGAACTGGTGGGAAGGGGTGCATCTGACACATGAATGGGGCAGAGGTTGGCGGCAGATAAAGAATGGCAAGTCTTCCTAGAAGAGGTAGGAAACCCATCTGTTAGAGTCAAGCTCTGAGGCCCTTGGGTAGTGAGTCAAAGAACCTGAAAAAGTTGAAAACTAACCTGGATCATCCCCTCCCTGACTGCTACTTTTCTACATTTTCTTCAAAAGTTCCAAGGAAATTTCCACAAAAGAAGATAGTGTGGGAGCAGGGATTTGTGCTCTTCATTTCCTCTTGTTAATCCAGTTTACTCCTGCTGCAGTGGACCCCGTCTAAAAGTGACGGAATGTTAGTAAAAAGAAGAAATTGTGTAAGTATGATTTTGTTTGATAACATATATGAACTCTGAGTAATGGCCACATATGTTTATGGACATATTTGTCAAGTATTTCCTGTATTTATTGTGTTGTTTACAACAAAAACACAATGCAAACTAGGTTAAACAATAAAGATTACTAGTTCTTGAAATTGAAAAGCAACCAAGCAGACCTTGACCCAGGGGTTCAGTGATGTCCTCAGATCTCCCTCCTCCGCCTTCCTTCTAATGCTGGGTCCCCTTGTGATCTCTCGGTGGCTTAAGCAGTTCCTGGGGATCCCAGTTAGGAGGCTCTGAGTGCATTCTGATTGGCTTGGCTTAGGCTATCTACATATCAGTTCATGAGATGAAACTGACAATTACTGAAGAATGGGCCAAACACAAAACACACGGTCAGTAACGGAGGAAGAAGTGGCTTCTCAAACAATTTACAATATTTTTCCTCACTACAGAAAAAAGAATTCATGTTGGTCGGCAAGTAGCAGATGCATACTACTCCTTCCCGCCTTAACCAATCAAACAATTATGCGCTGAGTCTTGCATGGTGCTCTATGGTATGGAAAACAAAGTTAGATAAGATGTGATCGAAGGCTGCAGAAAGCTAGGTCTGTCTAAATGATAAAGTCAACCCACATAGAACCAGGTGGGAATAATAATGGAAAGAAGATTAAGCACCAAACTGAACAGCACAGACCACAAGCAACATCTTTTCAGAAAAGAACACCCCAACTTCCGAGAGGAGATTGAAGTTGGCTTCAGATGACTAGGCAGAAGGAAACAGGTGCATGCTAAACAAAAATAAGAAGCAAATGCGGCCAGACGCTTGCCTTCTGGAGCAGAGAGGGAGAAAGCGAAGCCCCACCTCCAGAGTGACTTCCCCAGCCAAGTACCTGGCGTCCACCATCGCCACCCACAGTGACTATGACTCCTCATTTATTTTGACAAGCTCATTTCATTTGCGCAGAAAGAACCTCTCATTGAAATGGAAGTGATCTGGGTAGTCAGTTCCTCTTATCAGTTTTCCCTTCTAGGAGGAGCATCCTGCCCATCACTATTCTTCTTCAAAGCCATTACTCAATCAGCAGGGAAGGGGAGAACGGTGTCCGCTGTTCCGGCTGCTGACAAATGAGAGTGTTAATGTCCCTGAGCAGGCACTTCGGTTTGCCATTTGCCTAACCAGCAGCGGACAAACACAGTGTCTAGATAATGTCTTCAAGATTACAGTGGCCTTTTGTGAGAGATAACTCAGAGTGATTAGAAATGTTGGGACCGAGGGCTTCAAGAACGCAGCTCGGCTATGATGGATTGCTTCTGCAGACAGCCAGTTAGTCTGTGTAGTATTAGGGATAACCAAAGTGCATATCCTATGTTCCTTACATGATGCCTTTGCCCTACTCAAGAACATGCAGTGGCTCACTGGTCTTTGCTAGAATGCAGGCAGGTTTCGGATGAGGTCTTAGAGCCGCAGGCTGACCATCAGAAAGGTCAAATCCCTGCCTTGCCAATAGACACCCGGGTCTTTACTCAGGTGCAACTGGCTGACCGTTGCTTCCTATCAAGGCCATCTATAAATTCAAAGCGTGTGGCACGTTAAACATTGATCCGCAGCCAGTGAGAGCAGTGGAGGCAATACCTGCGCCAATACTGATCGTTTCTTTGGAAATCTCACATGAAAACTTAGCAAAGATAATTAATAGCTTCTTAAACCCACAATTTCAATAGTTTATAATGATTTTACCCAAACGTGATTGATCAGTGTTTTAGTATTCTGGGGCAGCTCTAACAAGATGCACCTTAGATGGGGTAATTTATAAACAATGCAAATATATTGCTCACAGTTCTGAGAAGTTCAAGATCAAGGTGTCAACTGATTCGGTGTCTGGTGAGGACTGCTGTCTATTGCAGAGGTGGCACCTCTCCCCAATGTCCTCCCCTGGCCGACAGTGAATACTGCCCTTCTACTCTTTTATAAGGACATTGATCCCATTAATGAGGGCTCCATGCCCTAGACCTAGAACTTTCTAGGGCCCCACCTCTTAATACTGTTGGATTAGAGATTAGGTCTGACCTAGAAATTTCAGAGAGGCATAAATAGATCCACTTTTTCTGCAGAGAGAAAGTCATAAAATTTCAAACAAATTCATTAAGGCCTTGATGTTCAGTCCCTTTTTTTTTTTTTAACCAACACTCCTGTAGGAATGGAGTGGGTATTGTAGCTCATTGTAAATATTAGGTATTGTATCTCCTTATAAATGGAACTTTGTTTCTGTTTATAAACCTCAGTAGAATTCTTAACTAAAGCTGATGGTGGTAACATTACCAAAAGTCATAAGACCTAAGAAGATTTATAATTCCTCCCCAATGTGACCAGGAAATCATGCCTAGACAAGACAGTATTAATCTTAGATAGAAAAGAAATCTTAGTCATGCGTGATGGCACATGCCTATAATCTCAGTATTTGGGAGGCTGAGACAGTAGGATCACAGGTTTGAGGCTAGCCTCAGCAACTTAGCGAGATCCTCAACAACTTAGCAAGACCTTGTTTCAAAATAATAAAAAGACAAAAAGGACTGAGGGTGTAGCTAAGAGATAGAATGCCCCTGTGTTAAATCCCTAGTACCAAACGTAAAAAGGAGTAGGGGGGAGGAGGAGGAGGAGGAGGAAGAAGAAGAAGAGAAGCATGGATATTTATAAGCTTTGATTATTATTAGCATGTGCATCTAAAATTAGGAACCCCTTAGTTATGGAAAGAATGGGTTAATCAGTGGTTAAGCTGTGCGCAAGAAGCAGATCTCCAAGGTGGTCCGCATCGGGGGAGTTTGGTTTGCTCCTCTGTGCCACCTCTCAATACCTACTAGACTGTAGCCACGTAAGAAATTTCTTTCTTTTTTTTATTTATTTTGTAACTGGTGCATTGTAATCATACATCTTTGTTAGGTACAAGCTGATAAAGGCATACATGCACACATTTCTCATTTCTCATTCTCATGTTTCATGGGAACATGACTGTATGATGGACGAAGTTGGACAAGGTATGGATTAGTCAAGGTCCCTGCAGGAAACAGAATGATCAAACTGAGCGTCTCGAAATGAGTGCCCTAAGGCGAGGGCAATGTTCCTGCAGTTCACCAGGCGGTACACCAGTGGGTGTGGTACACACCTGCAGCAGGTGTATCGAGCAGTCAGGAAAGCAGAGAGAAGGCCATGTGGAGAGGGTCTTGGCATAGCTGTGACTGACAGTCAAGGCACACAGTCAGCTAGCAGCCACCTACAGGAGGGAGAGCCGAGGGGTAAATTCTTTGACTATTCTGTTATTTCCCTCTTGCCAATGAGTATCATTGGCCAAACCCAAGCTGAAGCTAGAGCAAAGGAGCTTCCTGTGGGGTCTGAACAGCTTGCCGGGCTCAGAGCAGGGTGCAGAACAGAGAAGAGTGGGTCTGGAGGGGTGAACAGAAGCCCAGTATGGCTTCCTCCTCACCTTGCACACAGGAGCTTGTTAAGTGCTTTTGAGAGGTCCCCTTGGACAGACAGGTGTTTAGCAATGCTTGGCCCACTGGTCTCTGATTTATGTCACTTCAACCAAGTCTCTTTCATGCAACATGCTGCTCAGTGGGACGCACTGTGGCAACTTCTGTTCTTAGCAGCCTGAGTCCATCCCTGTTCACCCACCCTTCAGAAGCCAGTGGGTCAGGTACAAAATGCCCTTGGCAATCTGGGCTGCCACCTGTGCAAGCTATCTTCAATGTCCCTTCAATCACTCCCTCTACACCAATCACACAAACTGACCATTTTCTAATTCCCTAAATAGATCTTTCTTTGATTTTTTTTTCTCCCCAGCATTGCTAAGATGCCATTTTTACTCTGAGAATTCTCTGATGACTCGCCCATGCCTGGCTCTCACACCCTTCCTCTGTGCCCCCCGTAATATCCTATGTCCACAGCTTTTACCCTTAGTGGAAGTTGCCCTTTCTGTGTCTAACCCTTTCCCTAGACATAAAATTGCATCTAATTTTATTTCAAAATAGTGTCTGCTTCTATCCCACATACATCTTTGTCATCTAGCACAAAAATGTTTGTTGAACGAATGCATATAGGATTAGTTATTGCCTTTCCGCTGTATGAACTTTCAGTATACAAATGCTCCTGGGAGGCACAACCAAAATGCTCTTGAAGATGCAAATGAAATTGCATCCTCGTGGGATTCCATTATGGTCTTTTTTTCTTCGAGGACAGGGCTATTGGCTCTGCAGGAAGACACTGGGAACGTGGAGGTGGGGTAAAATCTCTAAAGGAGGGCTCAGGATTTGGAAAAGTTAAGTCTATACAAGCTGTTCACTCATTTCATAATCTCGCCTGTGATCTTATCTCATTTCCAAATTCAAAATGCATGAGGGGATTATGAAAGAGTTCTTAGCCAGTTAAGTAGCCAATTAACAACCTGAGAAGAAAGAATCTGAGACAACAAGAAATGTCACAACAGGTATGGTGGCACACACTTGTAATCCTAGTACTTGAGAGGCTGAGACAGGAGGACAGGTTTGAGGACAGCCTCAGCAACATAGCAAGGCCCTCAGCAAACAGAAAATAAAATAAAATAGGGCTGGGGGTGTGGCTCGGAGGTAGAATACCCCTGAGTTCAATCCCCAGTACCAACAACAACAAAAAAAGAACATGTCACATTGTGCCCCGCTGGTTCACAAAGCTATTCATCCAGAGGTGTGGGGAACATCAAGACTCAGAAAGGAGAGAGCAGCAGAATTCTCAGGAAACTCTCAGCAGCAGTGAGATGTCCAGGGACTGATCAGGTGAAGGACCCTGCCTGGAGCGGCAGCGTTTGCCTGTTAAAGCATGCTTAGGACACATGTCCCACTGTAGCTGTAGCAGGGATGGTTGTTAACGTAGGAGGCTGTGCATGCGTGGTGACAGGAACATACGGGAAATCTCTGGACCTTACCCTCAATTTTGCTATAAGCCTAAAGCTACTCTGAAATAATTATCTTTAAAGATATATTAAAATCCGCATATTAGGGAGAACATATGCTTCTTTACTCTTTGTGACTGGCTAATCTCACTTAACATAATGTTTTCCAGTTGCATCCATTTCCCTGCAAATAACATGATTTTGTTCTTCTTTATGGGAGAAGATGGGGCATAAGAGGGTCTCCAGATGAAAAAGGAGAGACCCTCGATAAGCAAAGAAGTTGATTTAACCAAAGGCGATGGAAGGGCTGGGGGGACACCCTAATGTATATCAAGGTCACTCACTAAACTGAACTTGAGAGGGAGGGAGCGGGGTGGGAATTTGGGGAAGGGGTCAAATGAGAAATGTGTGCACATATGTCGTTATTAATTTATACCTAACAAAGATGTATGCTTACAATGCATGAATAAAAAAAGATGTATTAAAATCTATCAATCCATAAAAAGAATATCTAGCTTTTACAGATAGCTAGTTACCAGCTACAGCTTTTGCTTGGTATTTAAATATTCTGCATTGAAAGAGATAAAGAAGTCACCGAGAGCTAACTAACCTCCCTAAAGAATTTATTCTGTAATCATACTGTATGCTAGATTTATGTCAAATGTCTTGATTAACACATTGTTTAAAAAAAAAAAAAAGAAACATGGTTAGGGGAGCAAAGGGCAATGGAGGGGGAGACCTTGTCAGCCACATGAGAGAAAGGAGGAGGAGGAAACACAAAAATCGATAAAACTGTTGCAGGAGAGTGCTCCCCGCAAACCTAGTCTCAGAGACAAAAGAAAACTCCAGAGGCCAAAAGTAGAATAAGTAGGTGTTCCTTTAATCAGCACCTGATGACCCAGATCAGGCAATTTCCTCACTCTCTGGCCCTTGAACAAAGACATTCCAACCCTTTTATACAGTTGCTCACTTAACTTTGAGAAGAAGGGAAAGGGGGAAATGTGAGACTTGTTACACTTCCACCTAGCAGGAGCAAGATACCAAAAGTAGAAAGAGCACATTATCTCAAGGCCCTGTCTCAAGGCCTGACCAGGCTGGTGCCGCCTTGTTTAGGTTTAGAGATGACCCCTGCCGCTCCTGTCTCTGGCTGGCATAGGGAGGGGCTGGCCTCTTGATTTGCAAGCCCTCTCTGCTTACCTTCTCTGCTAATTGTCAGCACACAGCAGCTAGGGGAGGGAGCGAGGAAATTCCTTTTTCTTCTATCCTAAGTCTAAATTCTTAACTAATAATATTTCCATGGCTCTGGCTATTCTTTCCCAAATCAAACCTGCCTGGCCTGAAGTACTCAGATATCTAGTGTCCTATTTTTCTCTGCAACTCCAGGTGACCCACACGACAACCTGAGCACGGTGTAGGTCACTAGCTCAGTAATGGGCTTGCACAACAGGCAGGCTGTGGGCAGGACGGTCAGGGAGTCTGAGCTCTGACCAATGGCTGCTTATCATCCGATTTTCCTCAGTAAAGTTACTGCGTCTCAGCTTCCTTGTCTGTGAAACAAGAAAATATTGCCTTGATACTTCAGAAGTTGATAGCTTGGATGTTCAGAAAATTAGGATAAAAACATAATAAATTGTTTTTAAGAGCTCACTAACGGGCCCGTATCTGGCCCACCATTGTTCTTGTAAATAAAGCTTTGGTGAAATACAGCCAGGCCCATCTCTACTGTTGTCTCTGGCTGGTTTTGTGCTACATCAACACATCAACCCAGCTCCCTGCCTGGCTAATCCCCAAATAGCTGAACCAGATTTGTCCCTCCAGCTCTCAACCTCCCCGTCTCCACTTTATGCCAGCCCATGAAACAGACAAGCCAACCACATCCTCCCCGGGAACCAGGGGCCCCTGAGGCCTCTTATTGCCCCAAGCCCGCTCTCGGGCCCCTCTGGCTCGCTCTTCCTGAATGCCCCCCTCATGCTGCACCGCACGCTCTATGATGTCCCTCCCCAGATGTGAGTGCATGCCGCTGACGAGCTGCTGTGATTCTGTGAGCCCAGTGCCATTGCCGTGTGTCCAGCCGCCTTGTGCTTTTGAGAGTGGGGATCCTTCCTTCACCAGAGCAGGAATGGAAGTGATCAGAGCAAGCACAGCTGGAGCCACCAGCAGCCAGCTGTGGGTGAATGATCTTTAAAGACATGGCAACACACCAGTTTTCACTGAAGCCCTTCTGCTGCAGGAGCCTTGATCCACGGAGAACAAGAGATGGAGGCCGGAGTAGGCTAGCAGGGTCTTTATTCACCAGTGAAGGCCCTGTGAGCAAAAGCTCCGGATCTGAGCCCCAGATGGCATCATCATAGCCCTGTTCCTCTCCAGGTCAGCAGGCTCAGGGGAGGAGGTGCACACTCATGTTACGGAGCAGGAAGCTGAGGCCTGGAAGGTCAGTCATATATGCACTGTCGCAGAATGCCAAGAGCTGAGAGAAACGGTGCCTGAGAAGGGCCAAGGTTAGAACTCATGCCTGGTGCATGCCAAATGTTCATCAGCACTAACCATTCCGA
The DNA here is from genome assembly GCA_004027655.1 of Graphiurus murinus. NCBI lineage: Eukaryota > Metazoa > Chordata > Mammalia > Rodentia > Gliridae > Graphiurus > Graphiurus murinus. The sequence goes on from PVLC010013918.1 coordinate 9,189, forward strand.
TTAGCAGAAGAATGGAAGAAACCAGGAAAGCCTTCATAGGGCATAAGGGCTTAATTTATACATTAAAAATTTAGGTAGCAAAGCAAAAAAAAAAGAAAAAGAAAAAGAAAGAAAGAAATATAGAAAAAAAGGATTTTGAATATTTTCACCACAAATGATAAATGTTTGAGGAGATACTACTTAACCTGATTTAAACCTTACACAGTGTGTGCACGTGTCAAAGCACCCCATGGTACCCCATCAATATACACAGTTTTATAATTTTAGATATCAGTTTTAAAAATCAGCTTAAATAAATAAATAAGGTGCTTATCATGGACAAAGGTAGTTAACGTGGGGAAAGATCCTTGAGCCTAATGTATCAGCAAAAGATCCTCTCTCCATCTGAAGCTTGATATGCAAAAGCAGTGGTAGATAGGATTAGATTCATCTGCGGACCTGAATTTGGAAAAAACTGAATAATCTTGAGGACTCAGGGGGTTCAACGTAATCCATTGTTGCTAGAGAAACTCTGGTCCAGATACAACTAATATGCGCCCTGATGAAAACATGTTCTGAGCCGGGCATGGTGGCACCTGGGATGGGAGAATCACAGGTTCAAGGCCAGCCTCAGCAACTAAGTGAGGCCTTGTTTCAACATAAAAAAATAATAATACAAATAGGGCTCTGGGTGTAGCTTAGAGATATAACACCCTTAAGTTCAATCCTCAATACAAAAAAAAAAAAAAAGTATACATTTGAAAAGATTCTACTGAGTAAAGCTAAATTAATTTATGTCAGAAATACTCTTTGAGCTTTCCTGTGTTAAAGCATTAGAAATCTTCAAAATGAGGATTAGTACTCAGCAGTATTAAAGTACTACTTGTGAAACTTTAATGTAAAACGAAAGCAAAACACTCAGATCTCAGCTCAACAAGGGCAGAAATAGAACTCAGATCTCTCTGAAATCTGTGTCTCCAAAGGCAGCATCTACTGGGAAACTGAACTTCACTGTCTTACCCAGAAAAGACAGGGGGAGCCCACGAGCACACAAATCCTCCTTGTAAAGACAGGCGTGGTTGACCTGGTAGAATTCTCTTTCCATGTGAAGCGCATTACTTATTGCTCTGCATCTGCAGGGTGAGCTCTGAGGGTACAGGAAGCCAGTGATTCACCTGCTGCCGATAATTACCCCTGCACCTCTCTGCAGCCTTTCCATCAAGTGGTGTTGCATTCTAGGATGTTGTGTGCATGGGCGTCTTCCTATCAATTCCATTGGCCTGCAGGGCTGACACATGGATAGAAAGCATTTCCAGAATTACTTGACGATGTGCTAGTACATTTCGCCAATAAGAAGCACAGACCGTGGTAGACTACATGGGAGGACAAGAAATCCAGGGCATTTCCCTCTCACTCTGCCTCCGTCACTCAGCATCTCCAGTGGCAAGGCTGCATCTCTTTTTTTTTTTTTTTTTTTTTTTTTTTTTCCAGTACTGGGGATTGAACTCAGGGACATTCTACCTCCGAGCTATACCCTCAGCCCTATTCTTTATTCTTTATTTTGAAACAGGGTCTCACTAAGTTGCGGAGGGCCTCACTAGGTAGCTGAGGCTGGCCTCGAACCCGGATCCTCCAGTCTCAGCCTCCCAAGTACTGGGATTACAAGCGTGCACCACCACGCCCGGCTCGTGCATCTCCTCTATACCAACAGTGCACACGAGACAGCCCTTCTGCGCCTCTGGCTGCTCAGCGCTGACTCTGGGAACAGCCTCTATTTCCATTCTCCCAGTAGTAGCTTCTTGCTTCGGCTAAACTCTGGGTTCCTTTCCTGTGTTCTCTTTCTATTCTTGCTCTTCTAGCACCTGTATAACCAAATCCACCCGTTAAATTCCTGTCTTCACTCTAATATTAACAAAGGAACTTTTTTCTTTTCTCAGAGCATCTCATGGGGCCAGGGTTTGATGGCAGACATTAAAATTTTTTTCGTTCTACAATAGTTCAGTTAGAACTGAGAAATACCAGTCCCTTGTACATTTAAATTAAACATTCACTTGTGAATTCTCTGCTGCAGCTATGAGCTCTGATGGCCACGTTCATAGCAGGTAATGCTGTTCCTGAAAAAAAAAAATACACATCCTGGGAATGATTGGCAAAATACCAAGACCTTGGGTTTGAAGTCTTCAGGGAACTCTGAATGTAGCCAGGACAGAAGGTTAATATTATTATTACAAGCCCAACATTCTGGGCGTTGTTTTTACCATAACAAAAAGTCAGGCAGGAGGAGGCTCTCAAAAGACAGAGAAGCTTTCTGGGATGTCATGAGTCTAAGAAAACAGAAACTTGAAGTTGGAACTGCCAAGGCATCCAGGACTTATAGGGCCACTATCCCTGAGAAAATGGAAGTACAGGCAGGTGACCCTGATGTGCGACAGCTTCCCTAGTGATTCCACGGGGGAACAAGAACTCTAGTAAACACGGGGTCATGTGTGGAACTCCTGGCTACATAAGCAGAGGAAAGCAAACGAGAGGGAAGTAGAGTTAAAAACAACAGCTATGACCTGTGGAATTCAGCTCGGCATTCGGACCGGATTCAGGTTCTCTGCCATGTCACCTCCTACCTGTCAGATGACGGGAAGGTGGCCTCTGCGCACACCACAGGTGACTCCTGCGCACTTGAGAAATACTCCTAACTGCGATGTAGCATCAGTATGAAATATGCAGCTTATTTCAACACCTTGGACCAAAAAAAAGATGATGCAAAATGCTTCCCTAATCAATTTGTGTTGGTAATATGTTGAAATATTTTTATATATGGGTTTAATTAAGTTTATGTCACTTCACTTTTTTTCTTTTTTTTTTTTCAGAGCATTAAGTATGTCTACTGGAAAGTGTCAGACTATCTGTGCAGCTTGCCTTATGTTCCTATTGGGCTGTTCTTGGGCAGTTCTGACATAGAACACGTATATAGAATAGATAATAATAATAATAGTAATAGATAGATGAGATAGATAGATAATAGATTAGATAGATGATAGATAAATAGGAGAGGGAGGGAGGGAGAAAGAAAGACAGACAGACAGAGAGAGGCTCTTTCCCTGGAGAACCCTTACTAATATAAATCCAAAATCCCATATACGCAATTCCAAAAATCTAAGAAGCTCTTAAAAATAGTTGTTTCTGCTGCGCACAATGACACATATCTATAATCCCAGTATTTGGAGGCTGAGACAGGATAATCACAGCCTCAGCAATTTAGCAAGACTTTCTGCATCTTAGTAAGACCCTGTTTCAAAATAAAAAGCCCCTGGGAGTGTATCTCAGAGGTAAAATGCCCCTAGGTTCAATCCCCAATACCACCAATACTAATACTAATACTAATACTAATAGTTTTTTTTTTTCATAACTTCTTGGCAGCACTCTGACCAGAACTAAAATGAAGCTTTTTATAAGGTAGGCTGATCTCACTAACCATGAATATTCATATATTGCTCTAAAGAAATAGTAACATATTTAATTTTAGGGTGCTACTGAGGATGTACTATCACAAGTGGGATAGGCACTGTAACAAGGTAATCAGGAAAAAAACTGTCTTCCAAACCACATCTGGTCTGAGAGCCTTCAGAAAGAGTATGCACAGTACCTGTCCACTATGCTGGAATTGGAGGGTTTCAGTAGAGAGACACTTCAGGATGCAAGTGCAAGCGGGTTCTAAATGTGCACACCACCCTTCCCATAGATCAGGCGCTGCTTCAGACCACTTACACAGACTAATCTGTCTATCTATTGCTTGCAATCGCCTAACATTTTCATCTCAAGTTATCACCAATTTTAAAGCTTTTAATCACATCACAAGAGACTCCCAACATTGTGGGCAAAAAAAAAAATCTCCACAAGTGAGAGGTTTTGTGGAAACCTAGAAACTGACGTGGGGAGCCAGCCCCCTTGTGATGACTCAGGAATCGCCCATCAACACCCCGCTGAGAGCCCTCTCCTCTTGAGGCAGCTGCTCTTGGCGTTCCCCACTGTGCAGAAGGCTGGCTGGGCAGGTGATTGAGCGAGGGGACCCAGGAGAGCTGACTCTCATCCAGAGGAGAGGTTATCAGGCTCCGAGTGAGAGGAGCTGGGTGGGGGAGGAAGACAGAGGGCCAGGCAGGAGGGAGATTGCAGTTGGGAGCACTGGCCTGCCCTTTCCACTTAACATGACACCCCTTAGTCACTGTTATGCAGGGTGCTAGTAATAACAGTACTCCCCAGTCCTCGCTCAAGAGGCTGGGCAGGGAATATGCCACATTAGGAGTTGAGAGCAGGCCAAGTGGTGGCATGCAGCTTCGGAAGGCTTCAAATTGACAATAAGTTGCCAAGTACTCCCTATAATGCGCTCATTACTGATATTCTTTATGCAGAATTACTGAGCTGGAAGACAGGTGTCGAAGGAAAGCAGACTCAGTTGCAGTTTGAACATTCCCCAAATTTAGAAGATCTGCCCAGATACTGGAATCAAAATACATTAGAAAAATAGGGGTGATGCGCCCTGGCTGCAGTAAGAGAGAGATGGGAAAGCAGAGTTTCCGATGATACCAGAAAGTGTTGGCAAGGATGTTTTTCACTTTGTTTCAGATGCCTGGATCACTTTCATTTTATATTTCTGTAACAACGAGACATATGGAAGGACCTATTATGACATTTGGAACATCTTATAGTTTTCAGGCGAGGAGAGGCATTTTTTGTGGCTATTTTGGGTATACACAAAATAATAATAATGATGGTCTATTCCTATAGAGTGGTTAAAATATACAAAGAATTTTAATATACAATTAATCCTAGTAGGATCAGGAAATAATCAGAACATTATCCAATACCTCGTGAAGAATAAGTCATTACCCACAATCAGAAGCAGCAAACCCTGAAACAGGGTCATGGTCTTCTGGCCTAAGAAGGGGCTCAGTAATGAATTTTTGAGTTGAATTTAATTAAGTAAAGAATTAACATTACCTTTGAGATGTGTAGTTCATACTTTGTTGGGTTTCATGCAAATAACAATAAACAAGGTATAAATCACAGGACCAGAAATTAGAACTTTTCATTTAGTTCTGACCTAAAGACTTCACTGAAAGTAACTTAAGAATGAAGAGATTTAAGTGAACTCAATGAGGGAAATATAGCCCCACAGAAACACTTATGAACTCATTTATCCTGTCCTCAAATCAAATCTTTAATTACCTAACAACCCAATTTTCACTGCAGACTTAAATAAGATACTTGTTTCAAATACCTGCTGAACCTATAGAAATGGTATAATTGTAAGGGAAGGTGCCTGAGACCAGTTAGAGCAAACCCTCAGAAAGCCCCGTGCATGTCCCTAGGATGCCACAATCTTACGTGCCAGTTTTTAAACCTTACTGTCAAGCCAACCATCATCTTTCATTTTGAGCATCATTCAAGGTGCTTTGTCCTTGAGCTTTGTGGTCAAATCTGATAATTACAAGCCACCCAGAAGTCACCAACAGTCCATTTTTAAGGTAAACCAATGCCATTTTTTTTTTGCTCCAAAAGGAAACTAGTATAAAACAGATTTATTTTAAATAGCTTCTTAAGAAAATTCCTGGAGTGCTTAAAAGATAGAGCTATTCTTTGCCATGTGTTTAAAAATGTAACACTCCTCCAAAGAGATTTTCACAGCTACCATGTATTTCGATGCAGGCATGTGCTGCCAGAAGCCCTGTTGCTTTGTTCCCTTGTAGTTCTGTAAAGCATAGTGTCTTCCACAGTGCATAAACTCCACAGTCCACAGTTTCCAAGCAAAGTCTATCCAAAGGCCCCAAAAGGATTCTGGGAAGAAAGAGAAGTAGGAAGCACCAGGAATCGTCTCCCCACGGGGACTTCAGCAGCACTGGCAGAATCTGACGTATCTATCTTGTACCTCTCTGGAGTCTACTGAGGGCATACAACTTCAAGGGAAAGCTTGCATGGTAACTTTCAGGTACTTCTGGTCCATTTCAGCTCTTAGCACGGTAGCAGTCCCCCATCCCCCACCCCCAGCCCTGTGGCACGTAGCTATTCTGTCCTGAAATCAAAGCACTAGTTGTCTAATTCAACACAGTTTTTACTGCAGGCTCAAGTGAAAAGCATGTGTCACTGGAGTGGTGTGCACACAACTCACCTGTCCTCCAACTATCTGTGCTCCGATCACTGCTTACTGCTTCTGATCACACAGGAGCAGACAAAAAGCCTGGTAGTCATTTCTTTTGTACTTTCCCCTCACCCTCTGGGTGAAGTCATTTCCAGGGGATTTAAACAACCAGAGCCCTTTTCTTTCTCCCTTCACTTTTCTCTTTTCCCCTTTAAGAGGCAGACCTTAAAGATGAGAACATTTAAAAGCAATTAGATACAGAAGGAAAATCAGGAAGCAACTGTGCATGACTAGGGAGCTGTATGGATTCATAAAAGACTGGAGGAAACTTTAAATCACATCTCAGGCTGTTCCTTGAGCACAAAGACAGACTATGCTCATCAAAAAGCAATAACAAGAACTAGAAAACTCTGAGGAAGAGGGAGAATCTGCTTTCCAGATTTATCCCACATTATTAAGTTAAAATGTCCAGTTTTCTGCTAAAAAAATCACAAAGTATACAAATAAATGTGGAAGTATGGCATATAAAAAAATAAATCAACAGAAACTGTTTCTGAAAAGACCCTGAAAGCAGGTCTACTAGATAAAGACTTTAAAGTGACTGCCTTAAAGATGCTTGAAAAACTAAAGGAAGGTTTGGAGAAAGTAAAGGAAATAATATATGAGCAAAGCGGAAATATCAATATAAAATATTAAACCTAAAAAGCAAACAAAAAAGAAATTACAGAGCTGAAAAATATAGTATATAATGTTTGAAAATCAGTTAGAGACATGCAAAGGCATATTTAAGCAAGAAGAAGAAAGATGCAGTCAACTTGAAGATAAAACAATTGAAATGTTTAAGTATGAGGAACAGAAAGAAAAAAATGTTGAAGAAAAGTAAACAGAGCTGGCAGACATATGGGACACAATCAAAGGAGACAGCATACACATTGTGGGAGTACCAGACGGAGAAGAGAAAGAAATGGGGGGTGGGTAAAAATGTTTGAAGAAATAATGGCAGAAAAGTTCCCAAATTTGATGAAAGCATGAATGCAAACATCCAAAAAGCTCAACAAACTTCAAGAAAGACAAACTCAAGGCGACTCACACCAAGACACATTACAATCAAACTTTTTGAAAGATGAAGAGCGAATCTTAAGGAAGCAAGAAAGAAGCACCTTGTCACATACATGGGATCCTCCATTAGGTTATCAGCAGAGTTTTCATCAGAAACTTTGGAGGACAGGACAAGAAGTAGGCTAATGCATTCAAAGTGCAAAAAGAAAAAAACAACTGCCAACCAAGTATCCTATATCCAGTGAAACTGTCTTTAAAAGTGAGGGGGAGACTAAGACATTTCCAGATAAACAGAAACTGAGAGAGTTTACAACCACTAGACCCGCCCTTTAAGAAATAATCAAGATAGCCCTGAGAGGTAAGAGGAAAGGACCCAACACAGGAACTCAAGGCCATACGAAGATCCCAATAAAAGTAAGCGTGTGGGGAATCATAAGAGCTGGTGTTGTGGTTAACAACACTTTATAACTCCATATTTTGTTGTCTGCACGATTTAAGAGAATACTATTATTAGTCTAAAAGCTAGTATTATTGCAACTTTGGTTAGTTACTCCACATTTTGTTTTCTACATAACTTATGACACTACTGCACTTAAAAATTAGTTTATGTTTTGAGGCACATAATATCCGTGGATGTAATTTTGTTACTTCAACAATTGAAAGGGATAAGGAAAAGCTATGAAGGAACAGAGAATTTCTTTGTTATTGAAGTTAAACTACTATAAATTCAAATTAGAGTGTTACAACTTTATGATGTTAAGTATAATCTCCATGGTAACCACAAATAAAATAACTATAGAATATACACAAAAGGAATAATAAAGTATTTCAACCATTCACTACCAAAAAATTCAACTAAATACAAAAGATAGTAATTCAGGAAATGAGGGACAGAAAAAAGCTGTATGGTATATAGAAGCAAATAGCAAAATAACAGATATGTCCTTCCATATCAGTGATTACTTTAATTGCAATGGATTAAACTCTATAATAAAAAGACAAGGACTGGAAAAATGGATAATTTGTGATCCAATTATATGCTGTCTACAAGAGACTTATTTTAGATTCAAAGAAACAACACAGTGGAAAGCGAAGGAATAGAAAAAAGACATTTCATGAAAATAGTGACCAAAAGAAAACCAGTAGCTAAGCTAATGTCAGACAAAATAGACTCTAAATTTTAAAAAAAAGTTAGAAGAGACAAAGAAAGACATATACCAATAATAGGTTCATTACAGCAAGAAGATATGACAGTTGCAAATATCTATGTACCTTATAATTCGACCATCAAAATATATGAAACCAAGACTAACATAATTGAAGCGAGAAATAGTTCTACAATAATTTTTATAGACTTCAATATCCTGCTCTCAATAATCGATAAGACAGGAATTAAGGAAGGAAGTGGGGGTTTTAAAGAATGCAATATACCAATTAGATCTAACAGTTGTATTCAGAACACCTTAGCTAGCAGCAACTGCATACACATTCTTAGACACTTAGTAGTAGTCAAAATCATAGAGACAGAATATAGAAGGCCAGTTACAGAATATAGAATGGGTTGGGAAAAGAGGGAATTCTTGCTTAAGGGGTATAGAGTTTCATTTTGCAAGATGAAAATATTTATAGAGATGATTGATGGTGATAGCTATGCAACATTACAAACTCAATTTAATACAACTGAACTATGTACCTAAAAATGGGTAAGATGGTAAATTTTATGTTATGTGTATTTTACAACAATAAACTAAATGGGAGGCAGGGAGGCTTCCTTCACTGTCTTCACTTGCAATATTCACAGCAAGAAAAAAAATTGTTTGCTGTTTCCTCTTCCCTGATTCTATTCTTATTTTCACAGAAAGAAAAAAATACACTTCTATATTTTTAACAGTATGGTACTCATTCCCATAAGCCTCTCAGGATTTTAACAAGAATAGAATATCCTAGTTGCATCTAAGATAAACCATGTTGCTCTGCTTTTTTATAATTAATAACAAAATTTACAAGACGTGTTTAAGCTTACTAAACTTGGGAGCTAAGCTTTTGTGCATTATTTACACCCACTAGCTAATTACATTTAAATTAGTAAGGAACCTTTGGTTACAATCTGGCAAAATTCATTTTAAATTTAAGACAAAGGTTTTCAGCAAAGATGTAAGGTGTATTCTCCAATCCTAAGTATAACATCTCCATGGACATAACCTAGCATTTCGTGGTCGTGTTAAACTCTGAAGAAGGAGTCTGTGGCTAAAAGAGTAATATTTTTTCCTTCCATGTGCTTTGATTTACCGCTATGTTTCAGACAAAACACTGAACAGATGTCTATCAAGGGGAAGGAAGATAAGCAAGGGTTTACTTTGCTTGTTGTCTATTCCAGTTAGGAATCTCATTATTTTCCATTAAGTGTGATTCTCCCAGCTACCGCCTAGGAGTGAATTTAACACTTTGGGAAATTATATTTACTCTTGCACGCAGCTAAAGCACTATCTTGTCAATTACTAATCCAAAAGCAATAAAATTCGCTTGTGATAGTTTTCAAAATTCATCAGAATGATGAAGCTCTACCCAAGTTGAAAATTCGTTTTGACACATCTCTCATTTGTAACTGCAACTTTCTCCTTCCCCCGTCCTCATCCTTCAGTGTCATATTTCTAAGGTAAGGGAGAAACAAGCTCTATCTCTGTCTCCAGAGCTCCCAGTACTTAACTCAGAGCCTGACATACAGGTACTCAACAAACAATGTGTTTAGTGAATTTCCTGTTCTGGACACAACAAAGGGAGGGAGGAATGTGGAAGACAGAAAACATTAAATTGGATCCCTGCTCTCAAGGAACTTGTAACCTGACTGGAGGGACAAGGCAGCAGATCTGTGAAAATTTATAATTAATTTATGTCAATTTTTTTCTAGAATTCTCTAAGTCTAGCAACTATACACACAACGGAACTTCACTCAGCCATAAAGAAGAACAAAGTCATGCCATTTGCAAGAAAATGGATAGAACTTGAGAATATTATGCTAAGTGAGATTAGCCAGTCTCAAAAAGTGAACAGTTGTGTATTTTCTCTCCTATGTGGAAGGTAGATAGAAATCCAGAAACGAGGATAACCTGAGACAGAGGAAGAGAGACTCCAACAGAGTGATGGAGGAGGAGGAAATGGGGGGGATGGAGATATAAAGAAGATGACAGTTGAAATAATGTACATATATTAAATTAACAATGTCAACGACATACATGGGAAAGGGGAGGGAAAAGGGCAGGACCCAGAGAAGTGCTCCAAGAGTTGTGTGCATGTGTCTTCCTGTCACACTATAGCTCAGTATGACTGACGCACAATTACAGTGCACCAACAAAAGTATTTTAAAGACTATGAGCCTCACATGTTTAAAAAATAGGAAGAAAGCCCAGGAGCAACATGGTACGGCCCTGAGGAAGCGAGAGGGAAACTGATGGAGCCATAGTGGCCATGGTGAGTTTTTTGTTTGTTTGTTTTTTCATTCTAATAATGAGAAGAACTTGACAGGTTTAAGAGGGCAAGGGATGCAAATGGGATCTGGTTGTGCTTATTAAAAGTCACTGTGGCCGGGCGTGGTGGCGCACGCTTGTAATCCCAGCATTCGGGAGGCTGAGACCGGAGGATCCAGGTTCGCGGCCAACCTCAGCTACCTAGTGAGGCCCTCCGCAACTTAGTGAGATTCTGTTTCAAAATAAAGAATAAGATGTCTTTACCTATACTAGCTTGTACCTAACAAAGATGTGTGATTACAATGCACCAAATAAGGGAAAGATGAAAAAAATTATTTGTTAAAGTTACACCAGGAGATTTTTGATCTACATAATGTGGAGCCCATTTCTATTAATGTGGCAGAAACAGCTAAGACATTTGCAGATCGGCTTCAAGCCTTGGTCACTACCTGGCCCTCGTTTACCTCCTTGCTGGGAGGAGTTATCATAGCAACTGCAATAGTCATTCTAGGCTTATGCATTCTACCAGTCGTTGTACACCTTGTGATCAATGCCTATTTTAGTATATGAGCAGATTTACATGGAATAAAAATGCAAGCTCTGCCTCGCACAGGGCCTGGTAGTCAATGACGGGTTCGATTTTCTCAGGGCAATATCAGCCTAAGACAGGGCTCGTTGAATGACTTATCGAGACCCCATGACAGGTAAGATTAAGCACCTGGTAGGAAATGACCTAAGACAGGCACAGTCCTTCGTGCATTTTAAAACAAAATGGGAGAGTGGTGGGAGCCCAGGTGGGCCCTTTCCCCCCTGGCAGTTGCTATCTGCATATATGAGCAATTATACTGACTCTTCTGCTATGGCTACATTGGCGTTTCAAAGTCTGGAGATTGCTCCTAGGATGCGTAGATGAAAGACCCTCCTACTTCTTAGAAAGTAAATATATGACCCTAAAGGAGTATGGTTTTATGACTCTAGAAAGTTTGCTTGACCAGGCTATGTTAAGAATGTGGGCCATACGTGTAAAACGAAGAAGTGGTGCTATTTGTGTTCTGACAATGATTGATATGTCATAAATGTCTATGTAACCCTGTTGTACCCAAGAAATGTATAAAAAATCCGTGCTGAAAAAAGAAAGAAAGAAAGAATAAAAAATAGGGCTGGGGGTGTAGCTCAGAGGTAGAATGCCCCTGAGTTCAATCCCCAGTACCGCAAAAAAAAAAAAAAAAAAAAAAAAGTCACTGTGATCAGCCAGGTGTGGTGGAGCATGACTGTAATCCCAGTACTTGGGAAGCTGAGACTGGAGGATCTCAGGTTTAAGGCCAGACTCAGCAATTTAGCAAGACCCTCAGCAACTTAGAGAGACTCCGTTTCAAAATAAATAAATGTATAAATATATATATGGTTCAGGGTATAGGTTAGAGGTAGAATTCTCCTGGATTTGATCCCAGTACAAAAAAAAAAAAAAAAAAAAAAAAGGAAGAGGGAGGAAGGAAAGAAGGAAGGAGGGAAAGAAAAAAGAAAGGAAGGGAGGGAGGAAAGGAAGGAAGGGGGGAGGGAGGAAGGGAGGAAGGAAAACAAAGAAGAGAGGAGGGAGAGAGGGAGGAAGGAAGGAAGGGAGGGAGGGAGGGAAGGAGGGAGGGAAGTCACTGTGGCCACTAGTGAAGAGGATGAGGAGGTGAGCGAGGATGCAGCCGCAGCACGATACCAGAGGAGAAGTGAAGTGCGGTGATCTAGAATAACTGAAAAGCAGAGCAAAAACGGCCAGTGAGCCATGCTGGAGACGGAACTCAGCCTGGATTTTCCAACGGACTCAATAGTCAAGGTAAGGTGAAGGCTGAAAATTCAAGGGTGCTCTGCAAATGCTTAGCGGGGAACTGGTCACCCCTCTGCTTGAACTCCAAACTGCTTCTCTTCCAGCCTCCATCAGCTCAGGAAAAAATGGCACCTCGTCGCAATCATGAACTGCACTTGTGCACTTTTACTTTGTTTTTGTTTTTGTTTTTGTTTTGTTTTGTTTTGTTTTGTTTTGTTTTGTTTCGGTACTGGGGATGGAACTCAGGGGCATTCTACCTCCGAGCTACACCCCCAGCCCTATTTTTTATTCTTTATTTTGAAACAGGGTCTCACTAAGTTGTGGAGTGCCTAAGTAGCTGAGGCTGACCTCGAACCTGGATTCTCCGGTCTCAGCCTCCCCAATGCTGGGATTACAAGCGTGCGCCACCACACCCGGCTGCACTTTTATTTTTGAAAGGCATATTCACCCAAGTAGCGATTTCAAGGAATCGGTTGGCTGTGTGAGGTGGAACTGCCCACGCTAGTCAGGGTCGGAGACACCAGCACCCTGGGGAGTTTTAAAGCCATGGGTCTGGGTGAGATCAAATGGAGAATAAATGCAGCTTGAGATGAAATGGGCTCTCAGGCGGAGCTCTAGGACACGCCAACGTTTATGATGCAGACAGAAAAGAGAGAGGAGCAGCAGAGACTGAGGAGCGGAGGCCAGGGAAGCAGCAGAAAGCCCTCCTCCGGCACCCAAGAGCGAGGAGCAAAGAAGGAGCCACCACCTGTACCTGATGCCGCACAGCCGTCACGAAAGATGAAGAATAAAAATGGCAGGTTTGGAGGGGCTAAGGTGGTTGGTCGAATTGGCACGAGCCAGTTTCTAGGCCGTGACAGGAATACGCACCACGTGGAAATGTTACTGCCAGACACCATCTAGGTCAGCCATCCCCAAGGAAAGCCAGGCCATGAGAGGAAAGGGCCTTCGTCTGAGCACAAACTAACTGGCTGTGCTCAGACAGAGCCTGGCTGACTGCCCAGGGCATGTGGGATGTGTGACCCCCCAAAGTGGAATCAGGGCACAGAACTGCATCCTAGGACGCATGCGCGAGGCATGGTGCATCCACCGTTTCTCCAGCAAGCCTCAGCTGGGCATATTCTACCTTACCAATCATTGATCCGGATGCACGGACCTGTAGTTTATGAGGGACCGCGTGCAGCACTGTCTGCAAATGCATTTTCCTAGCGAAAGGCTCCATAGCTTTTACCAAATTCTCAAAGGATCCATGGCTCCCCCTCAAAGAAAAATATATATATATTAAGAAATTGTACAGCCCACCGAATGGAGAGAGATCTTCTCTGAGGTCAGGCTCGTTCGAGAGCATCATTTATCATCGTCCAGGGCACTGAGCAACATCGGCACCACAGTCAAAGAAGCTCCAAGCAGCCCCGCCGCCTAATAAATCACCACCCATCTCCTCTGGCACTCTCGTAAGCTTTTAAAGACGTTGCTTCCAGGGACGTGTCAATTCTGGGCTTGGGGCCTCAGAGGCTGATAAATACTAAACGATCCATCAACTGGTACGAGGACAGTGCTCGGCTTAAGTGGAATGCCACACTGTGCTTTGCCTAAAGAAGCATAGCTCAAGGCACAGAATGGTCTCTGACGAGGGTCCTCCTCATCCAATTTCTGAAATCTGTTCCCATCAAGAGCTCCGGCGGTGGACGAGAGTCTGCTGGGGTCAACGGTGTTTCAAGGGCTCGGTCCACTTGCAAGACTCGTGCATAGGCTGCTGGAAATATCCCAGCCTCAATACTGACCCAGCTTCTTACAAGAATATAAAGGAATTTCAGGATACTTGTGCTCTTTAAAGTGGCAAAAGGGCACCATAAATTGGCTCTCCATACACCAGAGCCCCCGCACACTCCTGGCGGGGCACGGTGAAGGAGTCTGATGTGAAATTTCAACCTTGAATGAGGATTGGGTTTAACTCTTCAGTTGCCAGAGTCATATTTGGTTGTTACTGAGTCAGAGCTCGTGCCAAGTAAAGCATTTGACATTTAACTCCGGCTGGAAACCTGGCCATCCCAACTCTGAAATATCATTTGTCAGGAGCATTCTTGGTCTAGCAGTCAGAACATGCAGATGTCCAAAACGCCCAGTGTCTGAGGACCTGGCCGGGACTCCAGGCAGTGAAGACGCCTCTCATAAACCTTTTTGTCACCCAAATTTCAAGGCAACAGATATTTCATTCCAAATTTCAAGACAACAGATATTTAATTCAGTGGCTTCTCTTTTTATCTTCAATCCCTGGTATCCAGCACAGTTCCCAGCATGAAGGAGCAGCACAATTTCTTTCATAGTTTAAATCCAGAAAGTGCCCAGCAGTTTATTATTTTTTTAGCATGATAATTTGCTGCATATATTACAATTGCAAGGATCACACCAGGGTACTTAGCACTTTCATGTGCTTAGTCCATTTTGTCCTATTGTCCCAGACAGGGCACACCTGTAAAAACTTAACTATAGTAAGTAGTTTCATTATACAGCTTAAGATACTTATATGATAATAACAACAATACAGCTACATGATTTGTCCTTATTCCATCTGTCAATGCCGTGGGAGTTTAGGGGGGAGGAGGTGAAAGTGTGCGGCCTTCATGTCGTGCCTGCACCAAGAGGTGGCAGGTGGGTGAGGGGAGGGATCCAGGGAGACCCCAGGGACAGACGGATGAGAGGAACCCAACCGCTGATGGGCGCTTCAGCAACTGAGAAGCTTGGGAGAAAAATCATGAGGAAGAGCCGTGTAATCGAAGACTGTGAACCTCAATGTGGACCAACAAGCACCCCGAATAACTAGACTCCGAGTGCCGTGGTCAGCAGAGGCGAGCTGCGCTCTGCTCCTGGGCCCCTCTCTCTGGTCTCTGCCTCCGCCTCTGCACCCCTCTGGCGACCATTGGAGCTTCTTCCATCCTCCTGCCTCCGGGCGGAGGGAAGGGATTGCACACTCTTTGCATCTTTAGGAGTGTTGGTGCAAGCCGGTCTCTTGTTCACCACTCCTACCTGCTGTGCCCTGGATGGCTGCCAGAGGGACATTTCCCAGGCTCCTTTGCCCTTTGGGTGGAGGCTCTGGGGTAGGGCTTGGAGGTGGAAGGAGAGAAGCCGGGGTGTTTGCCCTCAGTCTCTACTTTGGGCAGTGTGTCCTTGGTGCTCTGGCTTTGGAGGGCCAGCATCTCCCCTTGGGCTCCTGTCTGGCCAGGTGGCCCTGCAGGAACTCATTCAGCTCCTGGTCCCGGGAGAGGAAACCTGCCTTGTGCCCTGCTGTTGCCACCCTCTGGGTAGCCTTACTGCCCCTTGGACACTTCAGTCTTCTGAGACCTGAGCAGGCATATCCAATTCCTGGCATTTGAAGTCCTAGCCTGGTTTCTGCTCTATGTCTAGATCCTGATTGATACAGCTTGCCGACAATTCATTTATTGATTGAAAACTAAGTCCCAGTCTGGTGGTGCAGGTATGTAATCCCAGTCCTTGGGAGGCTGAGGCAGGAGGATCGTAGGTTTGTGACTAGCCTTTTTATTCTGTTTCAAAATTAAAACAAAAAAAAGAGCTGGGGGTTTAGCTCAGAGGTAAAACACCCCATGGGTTCAATCCCCAGTTCCACAAAGAAAGGGAAGGGGAGAAGGGAGAAGGGAGGAGGGATGTGGGAGGAGGGGAGGGGAGGAGAAGAGAGGAGAGGAGAAGAAAAGAGAATTAATTGTGCTCTCGAGGAAGATTGGCAGTAGTAAAGATAGAGGGGTTGGTCAATGGGAACCAGAATCCAGTTCCCTGGGAGGAAGGAGTTCTAGCGATCCACACACAGGAGGGTGACTACAGCTCACAGCGGTTCATTGTGTCTTTTGTAAAGAACTATAGCCATGTGTTCCTTTGTCTCTTTTACTTTCTCTCTGTTCATGAGCTGCATCAGATTAGACTCTGGAGGGGGAAAGAGAATGAGAGGCCTCCAGCCCCCAACGGGAACTGCTCCCAGCCTTTCTCCCAGGGAAGGGTCTGACAGGCTCATCCTCCCTGCCGGGTGAGGGTCCCTCTGAGGAAATGGACCACTAGCACGGGTCTCAGATAATGCACACCTGTGGGTTACTGCAGACGTGCAATTTCAAACATTACCAGACAATGAAGGGCCACCAGTTACTGGAAGAAAACAACCACAAACAGGGGACCGATTTCAGAAATTTTACAAATGTCAGAAAATACGCTATCACCAAGACAACTTATTCCAATCTCCTAGGAAATTGTGAAATAAATATACAAGTCTCCTGTGGTGGAGATGTGGATGGTACAGCCTCCTGGAACCGCCAGCACTGCAGTTGCATGGTGCCTTCCAATTTTAGGCAGTCAAGTGAACGTAATCGTTACCTTTAATGGGACATGGGATTCTGAGTTAATGTTAATCGATGGAAAAAATCATCAATAACTGAAATTCCAAGTGAATTGTAGAAAGTTTTTGCGGGGTGGCTGGGGAGGAGGGAGACATGTTGGGGGATAAGAAGGCAGTCAGAGCTTTTGTTTAAAATCCTGTCTTCCTTGTAGATTTTTGTCTCTCCCTGTTCTTCCTTCATTGGTGGAAATCTTCCCCGGTTATTTTGGTGATTTAGAAAGCTTTGCATCTTATTTCAATTGACTAGTGGCTTTCCTTCAAAATACAAACAGAAGACCTAAAAAATACAGTGACTGGAATAAGTGGCGGCATATTAGTAATCTTAACAACAGGTTAAATTCCTTATTAAGAGGCATATCATGATGGCTTAAGTACATGTGGTTTACAAGAGACTAATCCAAAACCAAATGACACAGGAAATATTAATAAGGGGGGAGGTACGTGGGGAAAATACTAACCAGGAAGGCAGGTGCAGGAGCACAGACATGAAGCATGCTGGTTTCAAAGCAAATGCTCTTCGGTGGGACAAAGAAATAATTTCATATTGATTACAAAGAGGTGATTCACAAGGAAAACACAACAAGGAATCTTCAGGCACAAAAATGTCTACAGCAAAATTATAGGAATTAGAGGAGAAATTGGAAAAATCAAAAATACATTTCTCAGAAATAGATTAACTCCAGATGAAGAAGGAGAATCCTTAGGTGAGCAAAGAATTTGACTTAACGGAAGGTGATGGGGGGAGGGGGGGACACCCTAAGGCACATGATGTACTTTCAGGAACACATCAAAGTCAATCACTAAACTGAACTTGAGAAAGAGGGAGGAGGAGGGAGTGGGGTGGGAATTGGAGAAGGGTTAAATGAGAAATGTGTGCATGTATGTCTTTACCTTTACCAGCTTGCACCTAACAAAGATGTATGATTACAATGCACCAATTAAAAATAAATAAATAAATAGAAAAAAAAGAAATAGGAAAATCAGGTTTTAGAATTGTACCAACAACCTTGGTACAATACTTAACAACAATTAGCATTTTACATCCCTAAAATAAGAATAAACATAAAGTACTAATAGGATGTTTAATAACAATTTTGTTAGTAAACATAATCTCCATGTGTTCCCCTTAGAATAGGTATCAATAAGAACTTCCTGACCATTACTCAATAAAACTAGAAAAGAACAATAGTGTAGTCAAATAAATTTAAGCAAAAATTTCAAATTCTATATTGAATAGGAATGATGATAATGAATATATTTTCCTTATTCCTGATTTTAGAGAAAATGTTTTCAGTTTTTATGTTAGCTTTGGGTCTGTTGTATATTGCCTCTATGATATTGAGGTAAGTTCCCTTTACTCTTAATTTCTTCAGTGTTTTTTAAAATATATTTATTTATTTTCACTTTTTATTTTTGTGGTACTGGGGATTGAACTCAAAGGCATTCTACCCCTGAGCTACACCCAGCCCAATTTTACTTTTTCTTATAAAACAGGGTCTCTGTAGGTTGCTGAGAGTCTCACTACTTGCTGAGGCTATCCTCGAAGCTGTGATCCTCCTATCTCAGCCTCCCAAGCACTGGTATGCATGCACCACCATGCCCGGCTCTTCAGTGTTTCTAACTTGACTGGGTGGTGAATTTTGTCAAATGCTTTGTCTGCATCTATTGAGATGATCATGTGATCTTTGTTCTTAGTTCTAATTACATGATTAATACATTAACTGATTTGCATATGTTGAACCAACCTTGCTCAATTTCCACAAATTGAATATACCCATTTACCCTACAAGTCCAACTCTAACCCCTTCCAGGAACTCATCCTTCTCCTACAGGTAACAGCTATCCTAACTTCTATCATCATAGCTTGGTCTTACCTATTTTTGTCCTCACATATAAATGGAAGCAAGTAGAGTATATTCTTTAAGCACTTGTCTTCTTTCCCTCAGCATGATGTGAGATTCTAAACAGATAAATATCTAAGCACTTGAAAAATATACAACACCAAGAAGATATAAAATACTCAGATCTAACTTTTGGACTAAAGAAGAATCAAAATAAGGCTTGCAAACCTGGATAAAGAAGAAAGAAAAAAAGGAGGAGAAAGAAGAGGAGGAGGGGAAGAAGAAGAAGAAGAAGAAGAAGAAGAAGAAGAAGAAGAAGAAGAAGAGGAGGAGGAGGAGGAGGAGGAAGAAAGTAAGGGGAAAAAAGAGGAGGAAAAGAAGAAGGAGCTCACAGGCTGAAACCAAGCACCCCAGATGTGGACAGGCAAAGTCTTCCAGTGGCTATTAATTTTCCTGCTATTCCTAAACTATCACCCCACTGTACTACTTAACCTCTATGGCCTTTTGTCATCTATGGACTCAACCCCCTCTATTGAATTACCTCTGTTGCAAAACCTAGGGTGGCTTATGTTTTCATGATTGTATTTGGACTAATAGTTGGTAGTACAGACCCTCAGGAAAACATGAGCATAAAGGAATAAAGGCCCTGCTATTCAAGAGAGCTATCATTACAGTCAAAATTAAGTAGGAAATTTAGGGTGCCCATAAATAGCTCAGACTATAGAAGTAGCCCACTTAAGACAAAATGTAGCCAAATAGTCTGAGGCAAGAATTTTCCAGATAGGAACTATTCTTCCTGTTACTTCCATTTCCGGCTGATCCATCTAAGTGGTGCAGGCCTTGCCCACAGCAGAGCTCATACACGACCAGGAGTAGCTGTGCTATAGACCAGTGATCCAACTTTGGTTCTAATATGAACAACCTAAGGAGCCAGTTTTTTAAAAATGAAAGGTTAGATGCTCAACTCCAAACCTTTAGAAGCTAAGTGTGTTAGTCGGCTTTCTGTTATTGTAACAAAATAGCTGAGATAATGAACTTAAAAGGGAGGAAATGTTTACCTTGGCTCACTGTTTTGGAGATTTCAGTCCATTGTTGCCTGGCCTTGCTGCATTTGGGCCTGTGGTGAGGCAGCACCTCCTGGTGGGTGCACATGGTGGAGGAAGCTGCTCAGCTCATGGAGCCAGGAAGTAAGAAGAGAGAGGAATGAAGGAACTGGAAACCCATGCTGGAGAAAAGGCAGCCTTTCCAATAAATAGTGCTGGGGAAACTGGATATCCATATGTAGTAGAATTAATTTGGACCTCTATCTCTTACCCTGCACAAAACTCAACTCAGATGGATCAAAGACCCAGAAATTAGGCCAAAATGTATGCAATTAGTAGAAGAAAACACAGGCATGATCAACTCTCCAACATATAGGTACTGGTGGAGACATTCTCAATAAAGCCCCCAAAGCTCAGGAAATAAAACCAAGAATCAATAAATGGATGGCATCGAATTACAAAGCTTCTGTGCTGTACAAGAAACAAGAGTCTGAAGAGAGAATCTACAGAATGTGAGAAAAATCTTTGCCAGCTACTCCTCAGATAGAGGACTAATATCTAGAATATATAAAGGACTCAAAAAACTTAACACTAAAAAAAATTTTTAAATGGGCAATTAAACTGAATAGGCAGATCTTAAAAGAAGAAATACAACTGGTCAATAAATATATGAAAAAATGTTCAACATCACTATCAACTTCAATCAAAACCATATAAGATTCCACCTAATTCCAGTCATAATCATCAAGAGTACAAACAATAACAAATACTGGTGAGGATGTGGGGAAGTAGGAACTCTTATACACTGTTGGTGGGATTGTAAATTGGTACAACCACCATGGAGATTAGTGTGAAGATTCCTCAAAAAACTAGGCATGGAGTCACCATATGACCCAGCTATACTACTCCTTGATATCTTCCCAAAAGTATTTAGGTCAGAATACTACAGAGACACCTGCATATTTATATTTATTGCAGCACAATTCACAATAGCTAAATTATGGAACAAGCCCAAGTGTCCATCAACGGATGGATAAAGAAAATGTGATACACACACATACACACACACACACACACACACACACACACACACACACACAATGGAATTATACTCAGCCATAATGAAGAACGAAATCATGTCATTTACAGAAAAATGGATAGACCTGGAAAATATTATGCTAAGTGAGATCAGTGAGTCCCAGAAAGCCAAGGGTTGTGTGTTTTCTCTCCTATGTGGAAGTTAGAGGGAAAATAGGAAAAATGGGGGCTTTAATGTGGAGAGAGACCTATTAAGTAGGGAGAGGGAGCTGGGGGAGCCGTCTTGGGAGGGGGAGAGAGAAGACTGAAGAAGGAAACAGTTCCGATAATACTACAGCAATATGTGAAGGTACCACCACCACAGGAGAGGGAGCGGGGTGGCACATGGCGGGAAATATACCAAGAGCCGTGCGTATATGCGTTTTTATCATACCGAGCCCCACCCTGATGTATAGTTGCAATGCACTCATAAAATAATTTTTAGAAAAAAGAAAGAGATGAAGGGGCTGGGATCCATCCCAATAGCCCGTTGAAGGACACACCCCAACAACCTAACTGTCTCTCACTAGGCTCCGCCCCCTAAGGGCTCCATTGCCTCCCAGAAGTGGCATAGGCTGGGGAGCAAGCCTTTGCATAGAGGTCTCCAGGGTACACTTATCTGAACCACAGCACTGAGTGCAGTCCCTAGTCTGCATTCCAGAACCCCACGTGATTCTGACATGGAATACTTGTTGAGACACTCTAAAGAGGACCAATGATCTCCCGAAGCCTACTTCAATATCCCAGGCCTTGGTTTCCCCATCTGTAACATATGAATACAATAACTTCAAAAAGATGCCATAGGATTAAATAAAGTATTATAAAGCATTCGGCACATGTGAGGCAAAGGCAGCAAAGGAGAAAAAGGGTTATATATAGTCTAATCTTTGCTATCTAAGTATTTAGAACAAACATCCTTCTTTGATATTTTCAGTTTGGAAACTTATTTTTATGTTTTGAGATGTTACTACTTGTCACTCAGTTGTGGGCTCAGTATCTGTCCTGACTCCTTTAGTTGATAGGAAAAAGGAATAGGTAATCCAAGACCAACATCAATTTAAGCTAGAAATTCTCTAATTCAAGTATAACTTTAATGGCTTTCTGATGGATGAAATACTAGGTTAAATAAAATGAAAAAAAAAAAACTGCTTCTCAACTTTACATTCTGGTATAATAAACTAAATGAAAGGAAAATGACTAAAACCTCAGTTGGAATTCTTAACTAAGATTATTTAAATTATGTATGCTAAGGGAATCAGCTCATAAGGCCAAATAATCCTTTAGAACCTAGTTCATGTAAATTCAACTAAAAAATGTTAAGAGTCACCCTTTGGGAAGTGGGGACTGGGGATTGAAACTAGAGGCATTCCATCTCCAAGCTACCCCGATCCCTATTTTTTTTTTTTTTTTTTTTTTGAACCAAGATCTCATCAAGTTGTTGAGGGTCTTGCTGAGTTGCTGAAGCTGGCCTCAAACCTGCAATCCTCCTGTCTCAGCCTCCCAAGTACTGGGATTACAGGTGTGTGCCACCACACCTGGCTTAAAAGTCACTCTTTTAAAGGCAGGCATGGTGGCACACGCTAGTAATCCCAGCATTTGGGAGGTTGAGACAGGAGGATCCGGGTTCGCGGCCAGCCTCAGCTACCTGGTGAGGCACTCCACAACTTAGTGAGACCCTGTTTCAAAATAAAGAATAAAAAATAGGGCTGGATATATAGCTCAGAGGTAGAATGCCCCTGAGTTCAATCCCCAGTACCACAAAAAAAAAGTCACTCTTTTAGAAGACTTCAAAGAGGAAACTCCCTCAGAAATCAGCCAGTTAAGAACCAGTCAATACACACAGAAACTTGAGACCCCCTGATAATACAGCATCCAATTGTTACTTAATCATCAATAAAATGGCTTTAAAGTGAGTTAGCTTGCTAATAACATCAGTATTAACAAGCTCTGTTTGTTTCTCACATTATGTGAATAATGAGTGGGCCGGGCTCCCTGTCTGAACTGGGCTTTGCTGTCTCGCTGGGTAACTATCCTGCAAACTAAACCCATCGCGTGACCCACGGCACACAAACCTGCACACATTTCTGCAGAATGTGGCAGGCGGGAGCCAGGGCCAGCTAGAAGGAGTAAACATTGTCATGCAAATGAGCATTGGAGGTCTAAAAAGGAAGGAAAGAGAATTGGAAGGAATTTGAGTGAGAAGACAGAAGAGCAGATCAATTGGCTTTGATTGAAATCTATGAATTTCAATGTCCTTTACAACTGGGAAACGTCTCCAGTAGAAAAGAAAAGAATTTAACCTCTTGGTGCCTGGGCAGAGGCTGGACTCAGGGAAATCCTGGGACGGCCATCATGCCACGGGTTTGGAAATTGTACTTTTGACAGCTCTAGGTAGTTACAGGTATCCGTGTGCAGGAGGCGGTAGGGGAGGATTGTTATAATCCAGCATTCAAGGGTGCCTGGGTCCAGTTTAGCTGTTCACAGCCCCACAGAACACAAAATGGACCAGGCTTTGTGCCCCGGTCAACATCAGAGGAGGAGGTCGCCCTCCAGAGATCCCTCCCCCAATGGAAGGTAGTTCTGTAGGGCACACAGAAGACTCTCAAATTCTGAGACTCTTTGGTCGAGAATTCCAGAGACAAACCCGAAAGAGATAACATGAGTTAAAGTAAGAAATTCAACAGAAGCCATGCTCCAACTAGATCCAGGTAAGTCACGGACAAGGGAAGATTAGATACCAAGGAAAAAGCCACGCCAGCCCCCGACCCACTATCTGCTGAGCAGACAGAAAGGCAGAGCCAATAAAAACGGAGGCAGGAGGCGCCAAAATGTAAACTGCTTCCCCAGAGCCCATGGAAGGCCCAGGGAAGCCCAGTCGGACCCGAAGCTGCTCGAGAGCAGGCGGATGTGCACCACGCTGGCCCACTGCCGTGAGGATGCGGTTGGAGCGCATCCCCCGCAGGGTCCTGCACAGGAAGCCTGGTGCCCAGTGTGGTGCGCTGGGACATGGCGGAGCCTTTAAGAGGTGGCGCTCGTGGGTGCCCTGGGTCACTGAGGGTGTCACCCTCCAAGCCTTTGATGCGAGCTATGGCGACAACCAAGACTGAGCCCTTCGTCTGATTGGTGGAAAATGCTATTACCTTACAGAGGAGCTGGCTGCGTTCACACTTTGATATTTGTCCTGAGACCACTGCAAGTGCTTGGCGGGTGACAACCTCAGTGACCCAGGAAAAAATAAAATCAGAGCACAATATTTATCCTTCTGAGGTTGGCTTTTTGCGCTCAGCGTAATTCCCTGGAGAATCATCCCAGTCTTACACCTCTCAGGAGCTCCTTACCATTTGCAGAAGTCTTTGGGAATGAACCATGGGCAGGTGCATAACTGGGCTGGGTGTGCCAGTCTGTTTCACTGACATGCATTGAAGGACGTTGGTAGCTTTCAGTTTGGGGGCAATTTCAATTAAAGCCTCGATGAACCTTCACATCCAAGTTTCTGCATAAAAAAATAAGTTTTTGTTTTTCTAGAATAAATGCCCAGGAGTGCCATCTCTAGATTGTATGGCAAGTCCATTTTTAGTTTCAAGAGGAATCCGCCAAACTCATTTTCCGAGCAGCTGTACCAGCCTACCTTCCTCCAGCAGGGAATGCATGCGGCGTCTCTCTCCGCATCCCTTGCCAGCATTTAGTACTGGCACTCATTTTTATTCTGTCCATTCTAATGGGTACGCAGGTGATACCTCGTTGTGATAATTTGCTTTCCCTGGTGGCTAGAGAAGTCAAAAGTCTCCTCACCGAGTACAACGTCAGCCGGTTTTTGTTCATTTTCTAATGGGATTGTATTTTCTTAGTTTTGAGTTCCCTGTATATTATTCTAGGTGCAGGTTCTCTGTTGAACATGATTTGTTCACAGCCACTTTCTAATACTTCAGATTGGTGAAGTCCTTTAAAATAAAATCCAGTGCACGCCGGAGTCCAAGGGTTAAAGGAAGGTCTCAAGGACTTACTCGCTGGCCCTGTGCTTGCTTAAGGGAAGCAGCTGAGACCCTGGGCTCTTCTTCCACAGAACTACAGACTATGGGCAGATGCAAGACCAGGGGTGTTTAAGATGGAGCTCTGAGACGACAGGACACAGGGAAGGCGCAGCCCAGCGCCACAGGCTGAGGTGACTCTGGCTGCACACTCCCTCTCTCCAGCCTGCGTTCGCCCGTCATCTCTGCGGCTCGTGCGCCCCCTCGTGGGCACGGCAAGCTCTGCACGCTCCTGCACGGAGCAAGCTTCGGTTTGAAAGACACACTGAGCCTTCTCCCCCAGGCGTCTGCAGAGCAGGCGGATTCCTTCCCACGGTGGGTGACCTGCCCCACACACTCCTGCTTCCGAGGGCAAAGCCAGCGTGGACGGTCATCGCCGCTTTCTTCTTTGGGGCCAATCACCAGAAGGGCGAGGGAGGGCTGCGACACCCAAGTGTCCTGCACGACTCACCAACCGTCCCGATGATGGGGGTCCTGCTGCTGGTGGGGCACCTATGGGGTGCGGCTTCATGGATGGAGGAGGCACGGGCCGAGGATGACGCCCGAGCTGGCTCCTTTGACTCTGCTTTCCAGGACGGAGCCTTGGCGGACATCCTCCCAAGTACTTCAGTGTGTGCTGCCCGAGCTTGCAGCAGGAAAGGCCCAGCTCCGCCCTGGCCCATTTCCGACAACCACGGAACGCTCAACCCAAAAGAAAACTAAGGGAAAGGGGGATTGTGGTTTTGTTTTTCATTTTGAACGAAAAACAAAACAAAAAAGATTTGCAAATTGCATGACAGTTTTAACCAAATGGGAAACCCTTGAAACACCAGCATCCTGCCCAGCTCGGGATCTTGCCTGTAATAAAATTTGGTTGCTCCTCAGGCATGCTAGGACCCTACATGGTGGAGAACGGGTATCGGGCAGGGGGAGCCTACGGGGTCAGTAGCCCCTGGAACAAATGGCCCCCAAGGGACTCCTGGGACCACAGAACGACAAGCTGAGAAGCACACCCCCGTAGAGTGGGAAGGGGGGCCAGGGCCAGCAAACTGCCAGAAGATGCACAACAGCCAGCGGCAGAAAAAGAAGCCATGCTGCTTGCCGCTCCCTGGGGAGTCCCCCCAGATACAGAACGTGGGGCGTTCAACACCTTGTTTTGAGTTCCTGTGGGGCATGAAGCCTGAATTGTCACATCTCCCAGATTAAGTTCAAGGCTGAAATCATAAAAGGAGAAATCTTGGCATAAAAGAAAGGCGCCCATGGGTCTAAGGGCATCAGAAACCCAGCCTGGCCACTTGCCCGCCAGGCTCCCAGGCGCAGAACATGAACTACTAGAAGCCACCTGGTCACTGGGTCTTTGCCTCCACTGAAAATGGAGAAAAAGGAGGCAATCACACGCTTACTCACTTAGCACCGTTGCTGGGTGACGATGGAGGTGGTTGCCCAGTTACCCACCATTGCTGGGTCACCGTGGAGAGACGGTTACAGGCTTAGCCATCGTTAGGTACAGACTGTCCCTAAAGAGCTCATCAATTGGAGCTTGGGGTTGATGTAGTTGAGTCACGTGATCCCAGCAGTGGATACGTCCATCGTAAGGACTTATCTGGGTGGTGACCTCAGTAGGCTGCAGCTGGAGAATGTGGGTCCCTGGGGCTGGTGCCTTGGGGATCACGTGTGGTTCCTCCTCCTCTTTTTTTTTTATTTTTTATTTTATTATTATTTTTTTAATTATGCATGCATTGTAAGCATACATCTTTGTTAGATACAAATTGATAACGACATATGTGCCCACATTTCTCATTTGACCCCTTCCCCAAATTCCCACCCTACTCCCTCTCAAGTTCAGTTTGGTGAGTAACTTTGATGTACATTAGGGTGCCCCTCCATCCATCCCTTTCGGTTAAATCAACTTGTTTATCGAGGGTCCCTTCTTTTCCATCTGGAGACCCTCTTATGCCCCGTCTTCCCCCTAGCATCCGCATATTAGGGAAAACATATGCTATGGAACCAGCCGAGATGTCCATCAACAGATGAATGGATTACAAAACTATGGGATATGTACACAATTGGAATTTTACTCAGCCATAAAGAAGAACAAAATCATGTTATTTACCAGGAAATGGACGCAACTGGAAAACATTATGTTAAGTGAGATTAGCCAGTCCTCCTCTTCTTGGTCCCTGTCTTGCTTCCAGCTTCCATGATGTGGGCTTGTGCTCCCACTCTCTCTGCCTCCTGCCGCCACCGCCATGCCCTGAGATCCACATCCCCCGGTCTCACGTGGACTGAACCCCAATATCTCCAAGGAAAACTGTGAACAAACAAATTTTCCTTCCTCTAAGTTAAGTGGTCAGGTCACTGGATTCTAGTTGCAAAATGCTGATGGATAAGCCTTCCGTGGCTGGGTCACCGTGGAGACCGTTATGAGTACCACCATCGCTGGGTCAGAAGGGAGAAGCTGGAGTCACCGAGGGCAACCCAGTGGCCCAGAAGGAGCAATTCCTGAGGGGCAGGATACAAGATGAGGGGCTTGGAAAGGAGCATGGCTTCTAGGAGGTCCTTGGTACCACATGGTGGTCCTTGGTGATGACATGGGAGCCAGGCTCCCAGGATGCAGGAGACCGAGTTGGGAAAGGGTTGAGTGCAGCCAAGTGACTGACTGCTGAATCCCAACTCCTTACCTTCTCTGACAGCCGAGCCTGGGGTGGCGTGGGAGGAGGGGGCCCAAGGCTCGTTTTAGGAGGAAATCAGATCTCCATCTTCGGGCAGTTTGCCTATAGCTGAGAGAGGGACTATCAGACAGTTTCAGTTGAGTAGATGTTTGCAAACTTGGCCAAACGGATAGTGTTAGAGCCTCAAACAAAAGCGACTCCATCTTGTGAGGATGAAATTCCCAAGTCTTGCTAGATACACTGTTCCCCTCTGCTGATGGGCGCGTCCCATTGTCCTGCTTAACCCTGCTGTAACAACCCAACTGCTTCCCCTGGACCGCCTCCCTTGGTAATAATCAACCGTCACTCCCCCCGCCCTACACAATCACCCCTCAACAGCCCCCAGCCATAGCTAGCTACCACTCTGGATCCCAGGAGAATCTCTCTTTAAGCAATCTACATAAGCTTCTGGTCTACGAGCGGACATGGGCTCCATCTTTTACTGGAGACCCCCCTCCCAAGTTTTATTCCCATAAAGCCTGTACTGCCCGTGAGTGGTCTCCCTCTCTCCTTCCTCCCACCAACCTTTCAGATAGAAATTAATCTCATTTCCTTGGGGTTGTCCTTTCTAGCCCAGGCAAGGGCAGGTGTGAGCCACAGCAGAACGCAGACCCTAGGAGGGAGACAGTGGCCCCGGGCGAGTCACAGACAGGCCGGGAGGCTCCTTAGAAAGGAGCTTGTTCTCCACACTCAGCCTGTGTCTGCCGCCCAGGAGGGGGTCTCACCAGAGCCCAGCCCTGCAAGCTCCGCCATCGCAGCACCGGCCTCCAGAAATAACTGGATGTGTTACGAGCAAAAGAAAATCAATCATTTCTTGAACATGCCTTCTTTTGATTTTTCTCATTGCTCATCTTTTCTCAGTGTCTGTAAACTTCATCTAGTCAAGAAATATCGACTGACTGACTGCCTGCCATCTTCCCCGAGCCCTGCGCTGGGCGCTGGGGATGCCGTGGGGAGCAAGACAAAAATCTGCGTTCTGTGCGCCCTGGCCTCAGGAGAGAGCAGCTTGCATTTGCAAGTGGAAGAGAAATGGCGATGGGACGGGCCGGGGGCTTCCTGGTGCTGATAAGAGCACCTAAACAGGAGTGTGTGTGTGTGTATGTGTGTGTGTGTGTTAAAACATGCCAGTCACAGTGGCGCACGCCTGTAATCCCAGTACTTGGGAGGCTGAGACAAGAAGATCACAGGTTCCTGGACAACTTTAGCAAGTAGTGAGACTCTCGTCAACCTAGCAAGACCCTGTATCTACCCACCCCATAAGAAAACGCACAATTTTCATTTGACCCACGGTCTATACACATCATAAGTTTTGGTTTCTGGAAAGTATACCTCAAGAATACTGTTGACTCAAATGTACATCCCTCACTCTGTGACGTAGAGGCATCTAGGGAACTGCAGCTAAGTAATTTATAATTGAACAGCAGCGATTAAAGCCCATGAGCAACCAAACCTGGGCAGCACACGGAGGACTGGCGGCATGCTACTAGTTGAAGCTGAGGAAGGACGTGTGTGTGAGTGTGCACGAGCATGTGTGTATGTGTGTGTGTGAGTGTGTGTGTGAGTGTGTGTGTGTGAGTGTGTGTGTGAGAGTGTGTGTGTGTGTGTGTGTGTGTGAGTGTGTGTGTGAGTGTGTTGTGAGTGTGCACGAGCATGTGTGTGTGTGTGAGTGTGTTGTGTGTGTGTGAGTGTGTGTGTGAGTGTGTGTGTGAGTGTGTGTGAGTGTGTGTGTGAGTGTGTGTGTGTGTGAGTGTGTGTGTGAGTGTGTGTGTGTGAGTGTGTGTGTGTGTGTGTGTGTGTGAGTGTCTGTGTGTGTGTGTGTGTGTGAGTGTGTGTGTGTAGGCGTGGAAGTGCTCAGTGTCCCCCTCCATCTCTGAACCATCCTGCTGAAATGCTCCACTTATTTTGGGAGCACTGTTGGCAATCCTCTGTAACTGATCTCGCAGGCCGTCAGTGGGCAGCACTTGAATGGAGAAAGGGCCAGAGCCTGTGGCCTGCCTGTCGTTTGCCAGAGAGAACCCATGGGTCAGTCTGTGGCCCCGAGGAGAACACACTTCGGCCCTCAGACTCTAATCCCGTAAGGACCCCGGGCTCTGGGTGACCATGGGGGGTGGAGAGGAGACGACCTGCTGGTCTCATATGGACAATCCAGGGCAGCCCTGTGCCTGTAACCTGCGGGTTCTAGCTCAGGGTCATGGCCAGGCTCTTCCTGCTCTATCCAGCGACATTCCACTGTCCTCGACCTCTAATAGACCAGCGTTCACCATCACTTGCCCCTCCTCAGCTGCTCTCCTTCTTGGGGCCTGGGACATGTTTACTGGCCCAGAATAAAACCTACGAAAGGTTCCCAGAGAAACAAACCCCGCAACACACATCAAGGAGACTGTCGGCCTCAGAGAAGTCCCAAGCCCCCAGGAGAGATTGGCAGCTTAACAACCGAAGTCAACAATTGCTTTGGCGTTGTGGTGCCCCCACGCGGGAAACCAGCAGAGAATGTCTGTCTGGTGCCTGGGACTAGTCAAGGGAGGACAGTCAAGCTCACTGGCCAGTGCTGACCACTCTACAGGCCTCACACAACACCGGTGCTCCTGGGAATCCCCAGGCATCCCTGGCGCTAACAGGCCTGTTGACGTACGTAAATCCATTGACGATGTCTTGTGTTCACCGGGCCCCCAGGACAGTCCCCCTGCTAGATGGGACCCTGCCCACTCCCTGATCGTCATTTCCCCATGCACACTTGGCCCTCTTCCTCCACTGTCTCCTAGGAACAGCCTCACCAGAGTTTGGTCAGAACCCTAAGGAAACAAGTTACAACTGCCAAGAGGTATGCTCGGGAGGGCCCAGCAGCACAAAGGATCTGGGCAGTGATTTGTTGTCCTGTTCCTCATTCTCTGCCTCCCCCACTCCTGGGCTTCTCAGGTTGTTTGTTGGAAGCTTTGGCTGACATCTACACTGCATTTGCACGCTTCTTGAAAACACAATAAAAAAAAATACTATTGATTGAGAAACCCTTGCGTGCCGGGCACCACTCGTGGTCGCTATGGTTTGGGTGTGGCTTGGTCCTCGCTGTCATGGTGTTGAGGCGGTAGGACCTGCAAGAGGGGAGGCCAGGTGGGAGGTGGCTAGCCCACAGGGGAGCTGCCCTTGAAGGAGATTAAAGTGAAACCCAGTCAGTTCCCAAGAAAGTGACTTATTGTAACCAGTGAGCCTGGGCCCTGAATTGCTCTCCAGCTTCCTGACTCGCCATGTCATCTTTCCCTCTCATAGGCATTCGTATCATGATGCCATCTGTCATGTGACATAGCCAAGGGGGCTCTCACTATGCGGCGCACTTAAGCCTCCAGAACCAAGAGCTAAATAAACCTTTTTTGTTTATACATTATTCAACCTCAGGTACTTTCTTAGAGCAGCAGAAAGCAGACTAATACAGTGGTCTTTTCACCTTTTTATTTGGTCCCTCAAACAAACCCATGATGCAGGTGCTATTTCTAATTCCCAAGGAAAACCAGTGTGGTTCGCCGGGCGTGGTGGCGCACGCTTGTAATCCCAGCATTCGGGAGGCTGAGACCGGAGGATCCGGGTTCGCGGCCAGCCTCAGCTACCTAGTGAGGCACTCCGCAACTTAGTGAGACTTGGTTTCAAAATAAAGAATAAAAAATAGGGCTGGGGGTATAGCTCGGAGGTAGAATGCCTCTGAGTTCAATCCCCAGTACCGC
>PVLC010013919.1:0-14015 GCA_004027655.1 Graphiurus murinus
TGGGGATTGAACTCAGAGGCATTCTACCTCCGAGCTATACCCCCAGCCCTATTTTTTATTCTTTATTTTGAAACCGGGTCTCACTAAGTTGCGGAGTGCCTCACTTAGGTAGCTGAGGCTGGCCGCGAACCCGGATCCTCCGGTCTCAGCCTCCCAAATGCTGGGATTACAAGCGTGCGCCACCACGCCCGGCTAACAGTCAATCTTTTTGAGCACCCAACATGTGCTAGAGTCTGGGGACAGGTGAATAAGGCAGATAAACACCTCACCCTCATCTCTGGGAAGTGTGCACTGAAATCACAGGACCCAGGGCTAGGGTGGTGGTCAGCTCACTCAAGAACATTGGTGTGTCAGCTGGGTGCAGTGGTATACACCTGTAATCCCAGTACTTGGAAGGCTAAGACAGGAAGATGGTAGGTTCAAGGACAGCCTCAGAAACTTTAGAGACCCTTAGCAATTTTGTGAGAACCTGTTCGAAAATAAAAAGGGCTAGGGGTGTAACTTGGAGGTAGAATGCCTCTAGGGTCAAACCCCAGTTCCAAAAGACATTAAATGTTCTGTGGGCCAGAGCCCCTTCTAGTGCTATAAGAGAGCAGTTAGAGGTTGGCTGACCCCTGTCCTGAAACACTCCTAGTTTTGCGGAGGGGATGTTTTGCTGCGGGTTCTGCTATTCTGGAAGAGGGGAGAGGGAGGCAGCTGGAAGTGGGTGGCTAGTGACTTCTCTTTGGGTCCTGAATGGGGTAGCCAGCAGGTAGCTCATGATAACTTGGCTTTTACTTCTCAGTGTTAATGAGCACCTAGCGACCTTCTTGTGTGTTGTCGGAGTAACTTGCTGACTCATGGACATTGTGGGTGCTGTTTCACTCCTGGCTAAGCCCACTCCTCTTGGGAGTCGGCGAGGTAGCCCCAGCAGTTTGTTGACACCTTGATGCTGGGGGAAGCCATGGTCACTAGCTCTGGACTCACTTATGTCCTGATGGGGTCAGCCTGTCGACTCGAGGTGTCCCAGGAAGAAGCAGATGCTGACCCCAGGCTAACCACTGCTCCCGTCTCTGCCTGCAGATGGCCTGCACAGTGTGACAGCGCAGTGCGTGCTGCGCGTGGTCATCATTACAGAGGAGCTGCTGGCCAACAGCTTGACGGTGCGCCTGGAGAATATGTGGCAGGAGCGCTTCCTGTCACCGCTGCTGGGCCACTTCCTTGAAGGCGTGGCCGCCGTGCTCGCCACGCCAACCGAAGACGTCTTCATCTTCAACATCCAGAACGACACAGATGTGGGGGGGACCGTGCTCAACGTGAGCTTCTCGGCGCTCGCCCCGCGGGGGGCAGGAGCAGGCGCTGCGGGGCCCTGGTTCAGCTCCGAAGAGCTGCAGGAGCAGCTGTACGTGCGCCGCGCCGCGCTCGCCGCCCGCTCGCTGCTCGAGGTGCTGCCCTTCGACGACAACGTGTGTCTGCGCGAGCCCTGTGAGAACTACATGAAATGCGTGTCGGTGCTCCGCTTTGACTCCTCCGCGCCCTTCCTGGCTTCGGCCTCCACGCTTTTCCGACCCATCCAGCCCATCGCAGGCCTACGCTGCCGCTGCCCACCCGGCTTCACCGGCGACTTCTGCGAGACCGAGCTCGACCTCTGCTACTCGAACCCCTGTCGGAACGGCGGCGCCTGCGCGCGGCGCGAGGGCGGTTACACCTGCGTCTGCCGCCCGCGCTTTACAGGTGAGCTCCGCAGGCCCGCCGGGGCGAGGGGAACGAGTCGCTGGCGAGCTTTGGGGGGCTCGAGGGGGCTGCAGAAGCGAGGGAGAACCCGAAGACTAGACGAGGCTGCGCAGGAGGCTTGGCCGGAAGTCGCTGTCGGGGGCGTGGCCTTGCCTGGGCGGGACCAGAGGGACGGGTCCACCCAATGGGAGCATGCACGCCGGCAGCTCAGCCACTCCGAGGGCCTGGAGGGGGCGGGTCCACTCGTGCGTGGGCGGGGCACGTCGCGAGTTGTCTCTAACTGCGTTTTGCTCCGCAGGAGAAGACTGCGAGCTGGACACCGAGGCGGGGCGCTGCGTGCCGGGCGTCTGCCGCAACGGGGGCACCTGCACTGACGCGCCCAATGGCGGCTTCCGCTGCCAGTGTCCCGCGGGCGGCGCCTTCGAGGGCCCGCGCTGCGAAGTGGCGGCTCGCTCCTTCCCGCCCAGTTCATTCGTCATGTTCCGCGGCCTACGGCAGCGCTTCCACCTCACGCTGTCCCTCTCGTAGGTGCCCGCCCCGAGTCTCTGCGCCTCATGCTGCCCCTACCTCTGTGACCCGAGTCAGGACACCGCCCCTCCCCCGATGCAGGCCAGGGTGTCTCCTGCCCTCGTCTCTCGCCCCACCTTGAGCGGGTGCCCAGCCTGCCTTCTCTCAGGAACGGTGGGTGTGAGGTCCTGACGTCCCCACTCCCACTCCACCCAGGTTCGCGACGGTGCAGCGCAGCGGGCTACTCTTCTACAATGGGCGCCTAAATGAGAAGCATGACTTTCTGGCTCTGGAGCTGGTGGCTGGCCAAGTGCGGCTCACCTATTCCACCGGTGAGTGTTCCAGCCAATGCATGACAGCGAGTGGGTGCGTGTGTGCTGTGGGAGGGCTGGGGGACGCTATCCACCTTTCTCCTCAGTTTGCCTCACTACACTGGTACACACACCTCGGCACCAAACAGACAACTGTGAGGGTCCAGCTCCCTGGCCATTCCCTATCTCTCCAAGAGTGTGTTTTTCCTATCTCTTCAAGGACACTCTGGTCAGGCCCGTGTGATCACCAGGGCATATACTGATCTGATGCATCCAGGATGCCCCAAGGAGTAACTGTGTCTCTGTGAGTGGGGTGGGGGTGAGGCTACTCAACAGCTCCAAGCAACACTCACATGCATGTCCCCTACAGGTGAATCCAACACGGTGGTCAGTCCCACAGTTCCAGGGGGCCTGAGTGATGGACAGTGGCATACAGTGCATCTGAAATACTATAACAAGGTGGGCACCACGCCTGGCATGGTAGATAGAGGGAGGGGTGGGATTCTGAGTTCTGTTCTCAGGGGTTACCTTAGGGGCGTTGTTGACTGGTGTGTCTGGGTCTTTAGCCCCGCACGGATGCTCTAGGGGGTGCTCAGGGCCCCTCCAAGGACAAAGTGGCTGTGTTAAGCGTGGATGACTGCAATGTGGCTGTGGCTCTGCAGTTTGGTGCTGAGATTGGCAACTACTCATGTGCGGCTGCTGGTGTGCAAACAAGCTCCAAGAAGTGAGGTTCCCCCCACCCCCCACCCCAGCACTGGTGTTCTCTGTCCGTGAGAGCATCCCAACCCTTCACAGACCCCATTCCTTACCCCAGACTGCCAAGATCCCCACCCTTTCCGAAACCACCAGATTTCCCTCTCCCTTCAAAGACCTTAGAAGCCCACTCACCCTAGCCCCCAACCCAGGATTCTACCCTTTCACCCTGCTCCCAAACGTAGTCCCCAGGCATTCAGCCCTTAAGTTTCCACTCCCTCTCCCAAGTCTTTAGTGCTACACACCACCTGTAGCCTCTTCAGCTAGTTCCCAGCAACTTTGACCTCTGAGCCTGCTGGTCTCACCTCCCAACCCCACTTCTCCATTCTCTACTCCAGTCACACAATGCCTCTCTTCTTTATCCTAGCTCTTGACCCCTTCTCGCCCACCTTTTCCCACATTATCTGCCCTTCATGACCTCTCCTTTGCACTCTCACAACTTTAGTAAGGCCTGAACTCTCTGTCCAGCCTGGCCTTTCTCCCCTATTCACCTTGCCCTCTGCGTTCTACCCCCTGCTTCCCTTGGCCCCCAGGAGCATTCCTACTTTGGCTCCAGTTCCACAATAACCCAGGCCCCTAACTCCCAGATCCCTGGACCTGACGGGCCCTCTGCTCCTGGGGGGTGTCCCCAACCTCCCGGAGAACTTCCCTGTGTCCCACAAGGACTTCATCGGCTGCATGCGAGACCTGCACATCGATGGTCGCCGAGTGGACATGGCGGCCTTTGTTGCAAACAATGGCACCACAGCAGGTAGGTGTGAAGCTCCCGCTAGCCCCACTGTGACCCTGTCCCTGTCTGACCTCGACCTGGTCTCCTTTGGTGGCAGACTCCATGCCCAGCCTTTAGGGCCTTCCTCCTACCAAGCCCAACCCCTGAGAGAACGTGAGGCTGAGCTCATGTCTGCTGTCAGCCCCTCTGGAACCCAGAGTCTTGCCCAGCATTCTTGCCCCCCCACCCCCATGTTTTCATATCTTCATATGCCTTCCTCTCCCAGGCTGCCAGGCCAAGCTGCACTTTTGTGACTCGAGCCCCTGCAAAAACAATGGCGTCTGCTCAGAGCACTGGGGTGGCTTTAGCTGTGACTGTCCTGTGGGCTTCGGTGGCAAAGACTGTCGGCTCAGTGAGTGGGCAGCATGGGGCAGGAGGGTGCTGCAGGGCCAGGGCTATTCTTAGGGTGGGGCCTGTGACCCTGTTTCTCTTCTTCCCTCAGCCATGGCCCATCCCTACCATTTCCGAGGCAATGGCACATTGAGTTGGGACTTTGGAAGTGACATGGTTGTGTCTGTGCCCTGGTACCTGGGGCTAGCATTTCGGACACGGGCAACTCAGGGATTCCTGATGCAAGTACAGATTGGGCCACACAGCACGCTCCTCTGCCAGGTATGCAGGTCCTTTGGATCTCTCCTACACCTTCAGCCCTCAGTTTCTGGTGTGAGCAGCAACATTTCTATGGAGTCAGGCCTAGGCACGCAGCATACTTCTTTTTTTTTTTTTTTTTTGCAGTACTAGGGATTGAATTCAGGGGCATTCTACCTCCGAGCTATACCCCCAGCCCTATTTTTTATTCTTTATTTTGAAACCGGGTCTCACTAAATTATGGAGAGCCTCACTAGGTAGCTGAGGCTGGCCGCGAACCCGGATCCTCCGATCTCAGCCTCCCGAATGCTGGGATTACAAGCGTGCGCCACCACACCCGGCTAACGCAGCATACTTCTTTGCCAAATGTCCAAACCACACTGAATCCTGGTGCTTGTCTCTTTTCTCTACCATGATATTCTCTGTAGGTGCAGGGCACAAGCATAGTTCTCTTGTGCTAACTGCACTAACCTATGACCCCTTACTCTTGTCCTCTGCCCCCTAACTTCTGTCAGCAACATGGCAAGGTACACTGTGTGCCAGGCATAGTCTTGACTCCACTGTGTGTGTGTGTTGCTGGGGATGGAACTCAGGCACATTCTACCACCAAGCTATACCACCAGCCATATTTTTATTTTTATTTATTTATTTATTTTGTGTGATACTAGGGATTGAACTCCGGAGCATTTTACCTCTGAGCTACACCCCCAGACCTATTTTTGTGTGTGTGTGTGGTACTGGGGATTGAACCCAGGGGCATTCTACCTCCGGGCTATGCCCCCAGTCCTATTTTTTATTCTTTATTTTGAAACAGGGTCTCACTAAGTTGCGGAGAGCCTCACTAAGTAGCTGAGGCTGGGATTACAAGTGTACGCCACCATGCCCGGCTAGTCTTTTATTTTGAAACAGGGCCTCAACTAAGTAGCTGAGGCTGGTCTCAAACCTTCAATCCTCCAGTCTCAGCCTCCCAAGTACTGAGATTCCAAGCATGTGCCACCATGCCTGGCTGACTCCACTCTTCTAACCTCTGAACCTCCCTGACCTCATCTCCCAGCTCATCTTAGCTCAGTCTGGGGCTCTAACCACAGGGCTTGCATCTCTACCCACAGCTAGACCGGGGCTTGCTGTCTGTGACGGTAACCAGGGGCTCAGGCCGTGCTGCCCACCTCCTGCTGGACCAGGTGACCGTCAGCGATGGTCAGTGGCATGATTTGCGGCTGGAACTGCAGGAGGAACCAGGTGGCCGGCGGGGCCACCATGTCCTCATGGTCTCACTGGACTTCAGTCTCTTCCAGGTCTGACCCCAGGGTAGTCTGTTCTCAGCTTTGCAGTCCATGTCTCATCCGGTGACTCCACCCCCTCGATGTACCAAGCCATTGTTCTCCCCCAAGCCCCCTCCCCTCATCCTTGCTCTGAGCCCACCCCACCAGCCAGATGGGTCACTATCGAGCCTTCCTTATTTCAGGGAGGCTGCCCAGATTTCTGGCCTGGTCATGGGTACCTCTATCACTTTGCCTGACGTCTGAAAGCCCCTTCTGGTCTCCACCCCAGTCTCTACCTGCCCCAGGTCAAGCTCGTGGGTCCAGGAGGGATGGGCTTATCTGAGCCCAGCTCTTGACTGGAACGTTCGTATTATCATGGCATCCATACAGGGCAGGTTCTCTGCGCTTGGGGGCACTTCATTCCCAGACCATCCCCCGTACAGAGGGACAAAGTGCGGTCATGCAGGGCTAGAAGAAGGCCGCTACTGACCCTGGAGTAGGGCAGGGTACATGAGGCACCTCCTTCCCTCAGTACTGACAGTCCTCCTCCTCCTCCAGGACACCATGGCGGTGGGGAGTGAGCTGCAGGGCCTGAAGGTAAAACAACTCCACGTGGGAGGCCTGCCCCCCAGCAGGAAGGAGGAGGCGCCTCAGGGTCTGGTCGGCTGTATCCAGGTGGGGGTCAGCATGGGAACATGATGTGAGGGCACGGGGGCCAGTGGTCAGACATCAGGGGCTCCGAGGGGGCTGAAAAGGAGCATTCAAGTCGGGGTTGGCGTGAGGGGGGATAGATGACCCAGAGCAGTCAGAGATAGGGGAAGCTGTTCTGTGGTATCGGAGGTTAAGAGTCTAGCTTAGATTATCAAGGGTCATTAGGGACCTGTGTCAGAAACAACACAATTTGGGGGGCTGAACTGGGGATATTTGGGGGGCCCGGGATTTGGAGGGACCTGGGAGAGACTGCATCGACTGGGTGGCTTGGTCTGCAGGACTTCATGCTGAGCTGTCTTTACATGGGTCTCACCCCTTGCTGGCTCTGTCCATAGGGAGTATGGCTTGGTTCCACACCCTTGGGGTCCCCAGTGCCGCTACCGCCCGGCCACCGAGTGAATGTGGAGCCTGGCTGTGTTGTGACCAACGCCTGTGTGTCTGGGCCCTGCCCACCCCACGCTGACTGCCAAGACCTCTGGCAGACGTTTTCCTGCACCTGCCGGCCAGGTGGGTCTTGCGAGGGTGGGGAGAGTGTGGTTTGAGCATGAGCGAGGGGCCCATGGTGGAGACTGGGAGACCGAGCTGGGTGTGATGGTGCAGGCCTGTAATCCTTGTACTTGGGAGGCTGAGACAGGAAGATTGCAGATTTGAGGGCAGCCTCAGCAACTTAGGGAGACCCTGTTTCAAAATAAAAAATAAAAAGCATGGTGGTGCACGCTTGTAATCCCAGTACTTGGGAGGCTGAGACAGGAGGATCCTGCGCAGGTTCACGGCCAGCCTCAGCAACTTAGTGAAGCCCTGTTTCCAAATAAAAAATAAAATAGGGCCAAGGGTGTAGCTCAGAGGTAGAATGCTACTGGGTTCAACCCCCAGCACCAAAAACAAAAGGGCTGGGGGTGTAGATCAAAGATAAAATGCTCCTGGGTTCAAGCCCTAGTTCTACAAAACAAAACAGAAAGACTGGGGGACTAGAAAGCCTGGAAGAGGTGGGAACCGAGAGCGACAAGCGCCCGCCACCTTCCGTGCTCTTTGACCAGAGCCCTGCACTTCCTGACCCAATCTGCAGGTTACTATGGCCCAGGCTGCGTGGATGCCTGCCTCTTAAACCCCTGTCAGAACCAGGGGTCATGCCGGCGCCTCCCAGGAGCCCCTCATGGCTATACCTGTGACTGTGCAGGTGGCTATTTCGGACACCACTGTGAGCACAGGTGAGGTGCTGGGGGCCGAGATGATGGAGCGGCCCAGTGGGGGCCAGGAAGGGTCCCTGAGCATCATGGAGGACTCTCATCTTGCCTCATCTCCAGGATGGACCAGCAGTGCCCGCGGGGCTGGTGGGGGAGCCCAACGTGTGGCCCCTGCAACTGTGATGTTCACAAGGGCTTTGACCCCAACTGCAACAAGACAAATGGGCAGTGCCACTGCAAGGTTCGCCTGACCCCTGACCTCTTAACCTTTCCTTAGACCTGCTGTATTATTCTTGTGTGACCTACTGACCTCTGTCACCTGATTTAGGCCCTAATCTCTTACCCATGTCCTGTGACCTAGTTGTCATCTCTCATCCTTGTCTCCTAACCCCTTCCTTTTCTTCCTTTGAGGCCAGTCTTCCTTCTGACCTGTGTGCTTTCTGCCCTTGAGTCCATCATTCCCCCGATTCTTGACCTAAGACGCCTGCCTTAAGCCCTGACCTCTGACTTCAGGCCCCTGACCCATCCTCAAACAGGAGTTCCACTACCGACCACGGGGCAGTGACTCATGCCTCCCTTGTGACTGCTACCCTGTGGGCTCCACTTCGCGCTCATGTGCACCCCACAGCGGGCAGTGCCCCTGCCGCCCAGGAGCCCTTGGCCGCCAGTGCAACAGCTGTGACAGTCCTTTTGCAGAGGTGACAGCCAGTGGCTGCCGGGGTGAGCAAGCTCCACCAAGCACCTGTAGAGGGCTGTTCGTGCTGCTCCTAAAGGATCAGCGGCATGCTTGGTTCCTGGGGGAGGGGGCAGAAGGGCTCTGGGAAGCTTCTCTGGGGGGAGACCTCTTATGCCCAGGCAGCCCCATGTTTACCCCCCAAGTACTTTACTAACCTGTCACAGAATCTGACAGGCCAGCTTCTAAGAAGCCGGCAAAGTAGTGGCAAAGGGAAAGAAGGTGTGACTTCTTCTTCAGACCCTGGCCACTCGGCTCAGAGCCTCCTTTTTCCTTAGTGCTCTATGATGCCTGCCCCAAGTCCTTGAGATCTGGTGTGTGGTGGCCTCAGACTAAGTTTGGCGTCTGGGCCACAGTGCCCTGTCCCCGGGGGGCCCTGGGTGAGTATGTGGGGGTCGGGGCATTGCTGAGGGTGGAGGTGGGCCTATTCTCTGATTGTTGGGGCCAGCTCTTTTCCTGAGTTGGGTGGCCTTACACATGTAAAGAGGTGGGAGTGGGGCGGGAGTCCCCATGGGCCCCTCACTACCTCCTAGGGACTCTGGGTCCTTCCCGGTACTCTCATTAAGCCTCCATCTGTTTCTCTTGGCTTCTGGGCAGGATTGCGGGGTGCAGGTAAGGGGTACGTGTTTGCTCAGATGCGCTGCCCCCTCCCGTTTGCCAGAGCTTTTGCAGATCCCTCGGCTGCTTAGGGTCCCTGCAGACCCCTCCCTGCTGCCTGAAGTCTCAGATCTATCCCCAACTGCCTGATATTCCTGGAGGCCCTTCCCTGATGCCTGGGGTCCTCAGAGACTCCTCCCTATCACCTGAGGACCCTGCAGATCCCTCTTCACTTCCTAAGACCCCTGCAGACCCGTCCTCAATTGCTGAGTTCCCTATAGGATTCTCCCCGCTGGCTGAGGTCACAAAAGACCCCTTTCCTCTGTCTGAGGACCCAGAGCTCCTCCCTGCTGCCTGAGGCCCCCTCAGAAGCCCCCCTGCTGCTTGAGGTCTCTGCAGTGGCTGGACAGAGACCGTCTGTGTATGCATGCCCGCGTGTGTCTCTCTGTGCCTGTGCACGTGAGTCTGTCTTGGAGGGAGGGGGTTCTCTAAGTTAGGGTCAC
Source organism: Graphiurus murinus (assembly GCA_004027655.1). Classification (NCBI taxonomy): domain Eukaryota; kingdom Metazoa; phylum Chordata; class Mammalia; order Rodentia; family Gliridae; genus Graphiurus; species Graphiurus murinus. The sequence continues at coordinate 9,632 of PVLC010013919.1, forward strand.
TTTCAGCGGTGACTACGAGCTTGCTCAAGGCATGGCTTATACCTTAATCCCATAGACATGGGAGAGTGATGACAGCAGAGTCACCTCTGGGGCAGTTGGAGCCTGTGTGGGTCACACAGTACCCTGGAAGACCTTGTCCTTCTTGGTTGTTTGTGAGTGTGAGGGAGTGTCAGGTGCTTGTGTGCTCGTTCTGGCCACGTGTCTGTGTGTGTAGCTGTGAGCATCAGCATGGTGTTTGAGTCTGGGCCCGTGTGTGAGCCTAGCCTGGCTCGTGTGTGTGTATGTGTGTGTTGTACGCTCCCACTCGAGCACTCGCTTACTTGCACCCTTCCGCAGCCCCATCCCATGCTCTCTTTGTGGTTGGTGATGCGAATGGTCCACAGACCCCTCAGGAACTGACCAGTAAGCAGCTGGGGCCCACTTGGCCTGGGCTGCTGTACCCAGGCATCTAGCCATAGATGCCTGTCACTCTGGCCCCTACCTCAGGGCTCCCCCTGGGATAGGAGAGGATGCCCAGGCCTGACCAGGGGTTGCCTGTCCCCAGGTGCTGCCATGCGGCGCTGTGACGAGGACCGGGGCTGGCTGGAGCCTGACCTCTTCAACTGCACCTCCCCTCCCTTCCGAGAGCTCAGTCTGCTGGTGAGACTCTGCCCAGGATGTGCCCTGGCCCTCGCCTGGCCGCGCTCCCCTAGGCCTCTGGCGGGGCCCTTCCTGGTTGCCCTTCCGTTCGGCCAGCCCCGTCCCAGTCAGGCTTTTGAGGAAGGCTTGCAGGACCACAGAGCAGCCGCTCCTATCCTTGTCTGGCAGCTGGATGGCCTAGAGCTGAACAGGACGGCACTGGATACGGTGGAGGCCAAGAAGCTGGCTCAGCGGCTGCGGGAGGTGACTGGCCACACCGACCACTACTTTAGCCAAGATGTCCGAGTCACCGCCCGCCTGTTGGCCTACTTGCTGGCCTTTGAGAGCCATCAGCACGGCTTTGGGCTGACAGCCACCCAAGATGCCCACTTCAATGAGGTGGGGCTATACCCCATGTTCCCGGTTCCCTGGCCCTGTCTCCCAGCTTTATGCCCTGGGGTCCCCAGCTCAGGCCCCTCCTGACCTCTGGGGAAGTGCAGGTCCTGGGCCTCTCCATCCCTGCCCCTTGTATGTTGGGGCCCTTGTGGGCCCCTGGCCAGCCCCCTCTTACCTACCCTGTCCTCCTCCCACTCTCCCCACCACCCGGCTGAGCCCAGCTCCATCTCCATCCTCCCAGAATCTGCTGTGGGCTGGCTCTGCCCTGCTTGCTCCAGAGACGGGGGACCTGTGGGCGACGCTGGGGCAGCGGGCCCCTGGGGGCTCCCCAGGCAGCGCAGGGCTGGTGCGCCATCTGGAGGAATATGCGGCCACACTTGCAAGGAACATGGAGCTCACATACCTGAATCCTGTGGGGCTGGTGACACCCAATATCAGTGCGTGGTGGGTGGGGTGGGGCAGGGGCTGCAAGTGGGCAGGACCTGAGGTCCGAGGCGCTGGGGTACCAATGCCGACGCTAGTAGCAGGAGGCCGTGCCCACACCCTCGGTGCTTTGTAGGGGCAGGCAAAGGAAGTGTGGCTTGTTGAACGTGGGTGCCAGTTTGGGCAGCTGGGAATGGGACCCTGGGTGGGTGTGGGAGGCACTTGATGGACATGACCTTCTTTCTTCTGGCAGTGCTCAGCATTGACCGCATGGAGCACCTCAGTTCAACCCGGGGGGCCCGTCGCTATCCCCGCTACCATAGCAACCTTTTTCGGGGCCAGGATGCCTGGGATCCTCATACCCACGTGCTGCTGCCTTCCCAGTCACCACGGCCATCCCCGCCTGCAGGTGAGAGCGCTTGAGTGACCCCCAGGCCAGGGGCCGTGCCGCCCTCTTGCCCGTTCTCCCCTTGCCCGACTTTCCCCACCTCAGACCTCCAGTGTGAGTGAGACCCTCCCAGTCAGCCCTCTGCCCGCACTTTGCCAGGTCCTCTCCCCCACTGACGACCCTTTCCAAGCCTTTATTGTTCCCTCATGGGCCCCTGCTCCCCCATGCCCCCGTTCTGGATGTGCAGGGGAGGAAGATCATATGCTTCCTGCTGGGTTGCGTTCAGAGCTGGGTTTGTGGGTGCTCTGGGTCAAAGGTCGCTGACTGGCCCCTCCCTCTCCTCCAGCAGTTCTGCCCACAAGCAGCAGCATAGAAAACTCCACGACCTCAAGCGTGGTCCCCCCACCGGCCCCTCCAGAGCCCGAGCCCGAGTCTGGGATCTCCATCGTCATCCTCCTGGTGTACCGCACCTTGGGGGGGCTGCTCCCTGCCCAGTTCCAGGCCGAGCGCCGAGGTGCCAGGTACCGTGCATGGCTACTTCCTGTAAGCTTCTCCCCAGTCCAGCACCCCCTTTTGGGGTGGGAACAGTTCACAGATAACAGATGCTCCCGTCACAGCTCCAGGGAGACCTATCCAGGCTCAGTTCTGTGTGAGTCTTCTCTGTAGCTGTGCAGAGTGGCAGAGGTACAGGCTGACACACTCACACAGATGGGTACAGAGACAGGTACAGAAGGCCAACTGGCCGATAGAAACACACAGGTCAGACTAGGGTGGGCAGGAGGGATTCGGAGGTTATCTGGAGCTGCTTGGGCCTCAGACCCCAGTCTGAGCAGGGAGTCTGGAAGCCCCATGGCGGCCCAGCAGGAGCTGGAGGTATTCTCAATAGGAGCCTCTGCTCTGGGGGCAACCAGACCCAGGGTCAGCCATGCACATGGTTCGAGGACAGCGTGAGGTAAGCACAGAGCTCAGGGAGTCCGGAGGTATCCAAGCTCGGGTGGGGTGTCTCCTCAGGCTTCCCCAGAACCCCGTTATGAACTCTCCGGTGGTCAGCGTGGCTGTGTTCCATGGACGCAACTTCCTGAGGGGTGTCCTGGAGTCCCCGATCAGCCTTGAGTTCCGCCTCCTGCAGACGGCGAATCGGAGCAAGGCGATCTGCGTGCAATGGGAGCCGCCTGGCCCGTGAGGACCCCCTCTGAAAACCCTTGGCCCTCCGGACACCTCGGGAAGGCCAGCCAGTAGTCCCAGCCTGCCCCGAGCCCCTGCCTGTGCCACTGTGCAGTTAGGCCCAGGCGCCCTCAGGCCCACCCAGGACCTCACCAGTCCTGCCTGGCAGTGGGTACTCCCCCTCGGGAAAGCTAGATCTAACTGTCCTGTGGCCGTAGGGAGGACCAGCATGGGATGTGGACAGCACGGGACTGTGAGCTGGTGCACAGGAACGGGTCCCACGCGCGATGTCGCTGCAGCCGGACGGGCACCTTCGGTGTCCTCATGGATGCCTCCCCCCGTGAGGTGGGGCTCTGTTCAGTGACTGAGGAGGTGGGAGGTTGGAAGGGCAGTGAGAGTCGAGCATGGCGCACACCTGGAATCCCAGCACTTGGGAGGCTGAGACAGGAGGATCGAAGGTTCAAGGACAGCCTCAGCTTAGTGAGACCCTGTGTCCAAATACGAGATAAAATTGGGCTGGGGGTATAGCTGGAAGGTTGAATGCCTCTGGATTCAATCTCTAGTATCACAAAAAAATGAAAAAAAAAAAAAATAGGGTTGGGGATGTAGCTCAGAGGTGGAAAGCCTGAGTTCAACCCCCAGTACCACACACACACACACACAAAGGCAGCGAGGCTCAGCCCAGCACCTAGTGACCGTCCCTGTCTCCACAGCGGCTGGAGGGCGACCTGGAGCTGCTGGCCATCTTCACCCATGTGGTTGTGGCGGTGTCTGTGGCAGCGCTGGTGCTGACCGCAGCTCTCCTGCTGAGTCTACGCAGCCTCAAGTCCAATGTGCGTGGGATCCATGCCAATGTAGCGGCTGCCCTGGGGGTGGCGGAGCTTCTCTTCCTGCTGGGGATTCACAGGACCCATAATCAGGTGACCCCACTGGCCGGGGAGAGCTGGAGCTGCAGCTCAGGGTCTGAGGTCAGGGATGTTCAGGTTGGAGTCAGGGTTTGGGGTAGGATACTGGGGCAAGATGCCATGGGTTATGCCGGGCGTGGTGGCGCACGCTTGTAATCCCAGCATTTGGGAGGCTGAGACCGGAGGATCCGGGTTCTCGGCCAGCCTCAGCTACCTAGTGAGGCACTCTGCAACTTAGTGAGACCCTGTTTAAAAATAAAGAATAAAAAATACGGCTGGGGGTGTAGCTCGGAGGTAGAATGCCCCTGAGCTCAATCCCCAGTACCGCAAAAAAAAAATAGGGCTGGGGGTGTAGCTCGGAGGTAGAATGTCCCTGAGTTCAATTCCCAGTACCTTAAAAAAAAAAAAAAAAGATGCCATGGGTTAGGGTGGGAAGCAGATGCCTAGGGCAGGGTCAGAAGTGAGGCAAGGCAAAAGAGGTATTGATGAG
>PVLC010013919.1:14115-40533 GCA_004027655.1 Graphiurus murinus
CATTCGGGAGGCTGAGACCGGAGGATCCGGGTTCGCGGCCAGCCTCAGCTACCTAGTGAGGCACTCCGCAACTTAGTGAGACTCGGTTTCAAAATAAAGAATAAAAAATGGGGCTGGGGGTATAGCTCGGAGGTAGAATGCCCCTGAGTTCAATTCCCAGTACCGCAAAAAAAAAAAAAAAAAAAAAAAAAAAAAAAAAGAAGTATTGATGAGCTGGGGGTGGTGGCGTATGCCTGTAATCCCACTATTTAGGAGGCTGAGACAGGAGGATCATGGTTTCAAGGCCAGCCTCAGCAATTTAGCAAGACCCTGTTTGTTTGTTTGTGTTTATATATTTATGTATTTATTTAATTTTCGGTACTGGCAATTGAACCCAGGGGCATTCTACCTCTGAGCTACATCCCCAGCCCTATTTTGTTTTCTATCTTTATTTTGCGGTACTGGGGATTGAACTCAGGGGCATTCTACCCCCGAGCTATACCCCCAGCCCTATTTTTTAGTCTTTATTTTGAAACAGGGTCTCACTAAGTTGCGGAGTGCCTCACTAGGTAGGGGAGGCTGGCCACGAACCCGAATCCTCTGGTCTCAGCCTCCCAAATCTCAGCTGGGATTACAAGTGCATGCTACCACGCCCGGCTACCTGTATTCTTTATTTTGAAGCAGGGTCTCACCAAGTTGCAGAGGGCCTCACTAAGCAGCTGAGGCTGGCCTCCAATTTGAGATCCTCCTGTCTCAGCCTCCCAAGTAATGGGATTACAAGCATGCGCCACCACGCCCGGTGACCCTGTTTTAAAATGAAAAATAAAATAGGGTTTGGGATGTAGCTCAGAGGTAGAATGCCCCTGGGTTGAAGAGGTGCTGATGTCTTCCTTCCTGCCCGCAGCTGGTGTGCACCGCAGTCGCCATCCTCCTGCACTACTTCTTCCTCAGCACCTTCGCGTGGCTCCTGGTGCAGGGCCTGCACCTGTACCGCATGCAGGTTGAGCCGCGCAACGTAGACCGCGGGGCCATGCGCTTCTACCATGCCCTGGGCTGGGGAGTCCCTGCTGTGCTGCTGGGTGAGGCCCCACCCACTGGCCGGTGCAGGGCTGAGATCCCAAACTTCCCTCAGCCACATGGTCTCACCCTGCCCTGCCCCTAACCCTAACCAACACCCTCCACCTCAGCCCCCTTGGTCTATGCACCCTGCTCCTCCCCACGCATGGGGTCAGCACCTTTAGGTGCTTCCTCTTCTCTCCCTAAGGCCTTGCCGTTGGCCTGGACCCTGAGGGCTATGGGAACCCTGACTTCTGCTGGATTTCCATCCACGAACCCCTCATCTGGAGTTTTGCGGGCCCCGTCGTCCTTGTCATAGTGGTGAGTGCCCAGCGTGTGGTGCTGCCTGCGTGCTTCCTCCCAGGCCAGGGAAAGGGCTCAGAGCAAGCATGGCAGGGTCTGCCGAGGGGTACCAGGTGGCAGTCCACGGGCTTCCTGGGGTCCCCTCACCTCTGTTGTCTGGTCATGGAGTGACTGCTCCCCACTAAGCTGGCATAGTAGTGGGGAGTACGAGATCAGCAACTTGGCCATTCTCCTGCGTCTTTCTCTCTGCATCTCTCTCCATCTCTCAGTCCCTCTCTGGTTTCCATCTCCGGCTTTTCCTGTGATGCTCAGCTTCTCTACTCTTTTATTTCTGGTGTGTGTGCAGTTCTCACTGGTTCTGCCTCTCTGTGTAGTCTTGGTCTCTCTCTCTCTCTGTCCCTATCCCTCACTGTCTCTCTCTCTCTGCCCCGCCCGACCCCACATGTCGGCGATGGGTCCAGATGAACGGGACCATGTTTCTCCTCGCTGCCCGCACGTCCTGCTCCACAGGGCAGAGGGAGGCCAAGAAGACTTCTGTGCTGTGAGTTGACTGGCTGGGGGAGGTGGGGGGGTCTCAGGATGGCAGTCCCCGCCTGGATGAGGTCTGGGCCCCCGTCCCCCGTCCCCAGCCTCCCTGGTGTTGGTTGGGCTCCACATTGTGGATGAAGGGATGCAGTCACGCCCGTCCTGGCCTGTGCTCCCTCTCTGGCCCCGTATGCCCTCCCACTCTGCTGTCTCCTTGTCCCCTAGGTCTCCCCGGTCTCCCGCGCTCTGGGTGACTGACTGTGCCCTCTGCCCATGTCTTCCTACCTATCTCCCACGTCTCTGTCTTGGTGCCCACGCTCCTTGTTTCCCCACACCCTCTTGTGGCTCCCTGAGTGCTCTTCCGTTCTTTGTGTGACCTCTCCCCTCCCCTAGTGTCCTCCTGCATGAGTCCCCTTTCTTCCAGCGTGACCCGTGTGTCCCCCGTGTCCCCCGCACGAGCCCCACTTGACCCATGTGTGTCCTCCTGTGTCCGCCCCCGTCCTCCCGGCAGGACCCTTCGCAGCTCCTTTCTGCTCCTCCTGCTGGTCAGTGCCTCCTGGCTCTTTGGCCTCCTGGCGGTCAACCACAGCATCCTGGCCTTCCACTACCTCCACGCTGGCCTCTGCGGCCTCCAGGTACTTCAGGCGCCCTTCCTCCCCCGACCTACATAGGACTTCAGCGGGCTGGGCCCCGCACCAAGCAGGGCCTAGACCCCAGAGCAGACACCACCGAGCCGTCTCTCACTACACACTGACGTCAGGCTGAGTGCTGATGCTGGGTCCACCTTCACCAGCACTAAGCCCCTGGCCCCTTGCTGATGCACGCTGACCTGTCACTGAGTCACTCCTGCTGCTCAGAGCTCTGTCCCTGCTGGCTTTCAGCACTGACTCATATTAACCCTAACCACCAACCCCCCTGCTGATCCGAGGGCACCTCTGCGGGCCCCTGCTGATCCCCAGCGGCTCTATTCTGACCTCTCGGTGATCTTCACTGATGCTTGCTGACCTGCAGGGCCTGGCAGTGCTGCTGCTCTTCTGCATCCTGAATGCAGATGCCCGGGCCGCCTGGACCCCAGCCTGTCTGAGCAGGAAGGCAGCGCCCGAGGAGACCAGGCCAGCACCCGGGATGGTGAGGGGCTGCAGGGGCTGGGAAGCTGGCTGGGGGCCCGGGGAGGCCTGGGCCTGGGGCTCACTCCCTGTCCCACCCACCTCCCCAGGGGCCTGGGGCCTACAACAACACAGCCCTCTTTGAGGAGAGCGGCCTCATACGCATCACGCTCGGCGCGTCCACCGTCTCCTCGGTGAGCAGCGCACGCTCCGGTCGGAACCAGGACCAGGACAGCCAGCGGGGCCGCGGCTACCTCAGGTGAGTGGCCACGCGTGGTTTAGTCCACTCGCTCCACCCGACTGGGCGTTCCCCGAGCCCAAGGTGGAGGGCTCCAGCCATCCAGCCCCCTGGGGTCCTGCAGCTGCCTCTGCCCCACAGCATTGGCCATTCCACATGCCGCCACTGTTGCTCGAGGATGCTGCGGCTTCCGAGACACCCCTCACGTCCCTCTTTGACGGGGGTCTCCTGAATTTCCAGGGACAATGTCCTAGCTCGACATGGCTCGGCTGCTGAACACACAGACCACAGCCTCCAGGCTCACGCTGGCCCCACTGACCTGGACGTGGCCATGTTCCATCGAGATGCTGGTAGGGTTAGAGCCCTGCACCAGTGGGTCTCTTCCTGATAACCCCGCTTCGTCCCCAGCCTGGGAGCAGTGACTGACCAGGATGGGACCAGCCGCCCCCAGGGCGCTGCCTCAGGAGGCACCTACCCCCCCAGCCCTGTTCCCCCCCTGCTCCAGGCCCTCGGCCCTAGTCCCTTGCCACCCCAAGCTGCTGTCGCACGCCTCCCCTCTTTTGACCTTCTCCACTCCAGGTGCAGACTCTGATTCAGACAGTGACCTGTCCTTAGAGGAGGAAAGGAGTCTGTCCATCCCGTCTTCAGAAAGTGAGGACAATGGCCGGACTCGAGGGCGTTTCCAGCGTCCACTCCGCAGGGCAGCCCAGAGTGAAAGGCTCCTCACGCACCCCAAAGGTGATTGGAGCCCTCTGACCCCCTGGGTGACCAAGGGACACCCCACATTCTACTTAGATGTGATGCAGGCCCCTGGCGCCCCCTCAGGATAGCTGGGTCTGACCCGTTGGGAGCCCCTGGGGTCATCGTTAGGGAATCCTGTGCACCATCCCCATGCGGCTTTCCAGCCACGCTGGGGGAGCCAGGAGCAGCCCAGGCAAGAGGGATGAGGTCAGGGCATTAGAGTGACGTGTTACCCTCCCAGCCTCTCAGCTTCCCTGTGGGCTGGGGTCTACCCTGGTCTCCTGACCCCTCAGCCATCAGGCTGTCCATCTCGAGTCTCCATCCACTTCTGGTTACCGATGGGGTCTTATCACTAACCCTTCTCTGGATGGCTCCATTGGTCCTGGAGGAGACATCCTCCGGTTCCTACCTCTGCGCAGTGAGAACAGCCAAGGCACCTGGTGGCTCACGCCCATTCTAGTACCTGGGAGGCTGAGACAGGAGGATCACAGATTTGAAGCCAGCCTCCGAAACTTAGCAAGACTCCATTTCAAAAATAAAAGAAATAAGCCAGGCGTGATGGCGCACACTTATAATCCCAGTACTTGGGAGGCTGAGACCGGAGGATCCAGGTTCATGGCCAGGCTCAGCTACTTAGTGAAGCCTGCATAACTTAGTGAGACCCTGTTTCAAAATAAAGAATAAAAATAGGGCTGGGGATGTAGCTTGGAGTTAGAGTGCCTGTGGGTTCAATCCCCAGTACTACAAAAAATAAAAAATATAAAATAAAAAAAAGAAATAAAAATGGCTGGGAGTATGTATAGCTCAGTGGTAGAGTGCCTCTGGGTTCAATCCCCAGTACCCCCCCCACACACACAGGGGAGGGCAGCCAGGGTCTCCAGGGGTCATTAGAGTCAGGGTCACAGTCTGGATGGGGGGGGTCATGAGTCGTTGAGGTCAAGCGCAGGCGCCTGTAACCTGCCCTGGCTCCACAGATGTGGATGGCAATGATCTCCTGTCCTACTGGCCAGCCCTGGGGGAGTGCGAGGCAGCCCCCTGCTCTCTGCAGACATGGGGCTCTGAAAGGCGCTTGGGGCTGGACACCAGCAAAGACGCAGCCAACAACAACCAGCCGGACCTGGCCCTGACCAGCGGGGACGAGACCTCTGTGGGCCAGGCCCGGCACCAGAGGAAAGGTATGCTCTCTGGCCTTTGGCTCGCGCTGCAGGAGCCATGGAGGATGCCTGCGCCCTGACCCAGCGGGTCAATCTTCTGACCTCAGACTGAGAGCTCTTCTTCCTCTGATCTGGGAGCTTTCTGCTCCTCTCCCCTGCTTCGCTGTCCAGGGTTGGCTGCTATCCTGACCCCGGGGATTTCTGTCCCACTCTGCCCTGGCCTATACACAGGAGCCCCGGGGGGAATCCAGGGGATTCCTCCCCCTTTCTCACTCCCAAATCTGCATTTCGGACATCCTAGCAGCTACTGACCCCCAGAGGTTGTCCCTGTCCCGCACAAGAGCCCTGTATCACAGGGACCTAGGGACAGGGGATTCCTGTCCCTCTGACCTAGGCCTGCATTGCCAGGACCTGGCAGGTGCCCCTCTTCTGAACTCTCCTGCACCCCCATTTTGTTCCTCCCGTAGGCATTCTGAAGAACCGGTTGCAATACCCGCTGGTGCCACAGACCCGAGGTGCTCCTGAGCTGTCCTGGTGCCGGGCGGCCACCTTGGGCCACCGTGCTGTGCCCGCTGCCTCCTACGGCCGCATCTATGCCGGCAGTGGCACGGGCAGCCTTTCCCAGCCGGCCAGTCGCTACTCCTCTCGAGAACAGCTGGACTTGCTGCTGCGGCGGCAGCTGAGCCGAGAGCGGCTGGAAGAGGGCCCTGCCCCTCTCCTGCGTCCCCTGAGCCGGCCGGGTTCCCAGGAACGCCTGGATGCTGCGGCAGGCCGCCTGGAGCCCAGAGATCGGGGCAGCACCCTGCCTCGGAGGCAGCCCCCCCGGGACTACCCTGGAGCTGTGGCCGGCCGCTTCGGGTCACGCGATGCACTGGACTTAGGGGTGCCGCCTCGAGAGTGGTTGAGCACACTGCCCCCGCCCCGCCGCGCCCGGGACCTTGACCCGCAGCATAGCACTCTGCCCCTGTCTCCCCAGCGTCAACTCTCAAGGGACCCCCTCTTGCCATCCCGGCCTCTGGACTCTCTGTCTCGGGGCTCGAACTCTCGGGAGCGGCTGGACCAGGTGCCCAGTCGGCACCCCTCACGAGAGGCCCTCGGACCACCCCTGCCGCTGCTCAGAGCTAGGGAGGACCCAGCCAGTGGCCCCAGCCATGGCCCCTCCACGGAGCAGCTGGACATTCTCTCCTCCATCCTCGCCTCCTTCAACTCCTCCGCCCTGTCCTCGGTGCAGTCCTCAAGCACGCCCTCCGGCCCTCACACCACTGCCACAGCCTCCGCGCTTGCGCCCTCCACACCCCGCTCTGCCACCTCCCACAGCATCTCAGAGCTGTCCCCGGACTCAGAGTAAGCATCCACGGCCCAGGGAAGAGAGATGGTGCCTTCCTGAAGGCTGGAGCTAGGCAGGGCTGGGATGGGGACATAACCAGGCCTTTTGCAAGGGGCAGGGAAGAGTCTTTGTATTCAGTCAATATTAAGTTCCAGCCAGGCGTGGTGGCACACACTTGTAATCCCAGTACTTGGGAGGCTGAGATAGGAGGATCAGGGTTCTCGGCCAACCTCAGCTACCTAGTGAGGTCCTCCGCAACTTAGTGAGACCCTGTTTCAAAATAAAGAATAAAAAAATAGGACTGGGGGTGTAGCTCAGAGGTAGAATGCCCTGGCTTCAATCCCTAGTACCGCAAAAAAAATTAAGTTCCTCTGTCTGTAGGCACTGTGGGGTGGGGCTCAGAGGTGCTGAGTTGGGACCTGATACCACTTGGGTGCCTGCAGGGTGTCTGTCTGGTAGAGGATAGCAGACACACCCAGCAATAACCAGGAAGGAATGGGGAGGAACCAGGAGTTGCCAGGTCTTGTAAACCAGCAAGAGAGTTGTGTTTCAAGGAGGAGATGCAAGCCGGGCTTGGTAGCACATACCAGTGATCCCAGTACTTTGGAGCCTAAGATGGGAGGATCAAGACAGGAGATCACAGGTTCAAGGCCAGCTTCACAATTTAGTGAGACCCTCTTTAAAATTAAATAGGAAGCCGGGCATGTTGGCGCATGCTTGTAATCCCAGTACTTGGGAGGCTGAGACCTGAGATCTGGATTCGCAGCCAGCCTCAGCTACTTAGTCAGGCCCTCCACAACTTAGTGGGACCCTGTTTCAAAATAAAGAAGAAAAAGCTGGGCGTGGTGACGCACACTTGTAACCCCAGCATTTGGGAGACTGAGACTGGAGGATCCGGGGTTCAAGGCCAGCCTCAGCTGCTTAGTGAGGCCCTCCGCAACTTAGTGAGACCCTGTTTCAAAATACAGAATAAAAAATAGGGCTGGGGGTATAGCTCGGAGGTAGAATGACCCCAGGTTCCATCTCCAGTACCGCAAAAAAAAAAAAAAAAAAAAAAAAAAATTAGGGCTGGAAGTGTAGTTTGGAGATAGAATGAGACTGGGTTCAATCCAAGTACAAAAAAAAGAAAGAAGCAGCAGCAGCAGCTAAGCTAGTTCAGACTCTTAGGGTAAGAATGGCTTTGGGGGGAAGGGACCAGCAAGACTGAGCAGGACCCAGCCTTGCGAAAGGACAATGGAGGAGAGAGGGAAGGAGGCTCGGAGCTCTGAAGGGACACTAAGGGAGTCCACCCCGACTTGGGTCCCCTCCAGTCCAGCCTTGGGGTCTGGCTGTGTGGGAGGACTGGGGGACCTCACTAGCCGTGTGACCTTGGGCAGGCACAAGCCTCTGTGAGCCCTCAGTTTCCTCATCTGTAGAAGGGGTCCGTAGCAACCAACAGATGTGGAGCTTTGTGAGACGTTATCTGCCAAGCGCTTAAAGAAGCATCTGTTCATAGTAGTTGCTTGCCAGGTGATTAGAGAAAAGACTTGGGTGGCCACGAAGCCGACTTTTGGGGGTTCGGAATGGGTGGGGGCCTCAAGCGCTGAGGGCTGCAGGCAGGGGTAACGGGGGAGGAGGACCAGGTCAGGTCTGGTGGGGAAGCCCAGAGACACCTGCCTTGGGGGTCCTCCCAGCAACTAACTTCAATTTCTGCCTTCAACTCTACAGAGTTCCCAGAAGTGAGGGTCACGCCTGAGGGGCTGGCGGTGTAGACGAGCAGCAGCTGAGGCGAAGGAGGACTTGGAGAGCAGGAGTTGGGGCGAGCCCAAGGCAGCCTCCTTCATACCCTCCCCTCCCCCCGCGCTCTGGCAGTGCAGAGGTTCAAAGCGCATCTGTGAGCATGCGTGTGACAGGTGCAGGGGGTGGGGATTGAAGGGAGGACTTTTATATGTTTTGTACCTTTGTAATCAGAGAGATATGCTTATGTTATTTTTCAGCTCTTCTGTCTCCCGGGGTTCTGAGGCTGGGCTGGGAGAGGGAAGGGAGCAGAGGAAGAGAAATGCAGAGTTTGGCCCCATTTAGGCCCCTAACAAACCATGTGTTCTTTTCTCTCATCTTACTGGGGAGTCCAACAGGGGGACAGATGCCCTCGTTCCCCTGCCCCCATCCCCCAGGTTGATCTGAAGATTGTCAGGACCCAAAGTGCAGAACTGACCTTTGCTCTTTCTTCAGTGCCCCACAGGCCAAACTTCTGGGGCTGGGGGTTGGTCTTGGAAACAGGGGTCCTCCGACCCTCTCAAGGGGGGCTCGCTCATGTCCCCGGCCCCCGTGGATGTGTGTTTATTACATGGAGTCCCTGCCATTTACTGCCTTATGACCTAGGACTGATGCTGTGGGTGCTGGCGGAGCAGCAGCAGTCGTGTTTACAAAGCAAAGCTTCCCTTTCTCCCTGGGGAGGGGCTCCAGCCTCTTCTCAGACATTCCGGGGCAGGGTGGGTGGAGGGGTCGTGGCCTGCCCCAGCCCACCTGAGCAGAACTGTCCCTGGTGCCATTTGATTCCCGACACTGCCTCCAAGGGGTGGGTGAGCCCCGTGAGCAGGAACAAGGGAATTCCAGACCCAGAATGTAGGTGCCACTGCCTCCCGGGTCCACAGGATCCTCCCTGGCCCTGGGCACCACTGCCCCGGTGACTCAGCTAATTCCACCCCTCCTCTATCCCTGGAGGAAGGGGAAAATGACTGTTAAGACCCTGTTCACAAAACTCACTTTTGTTACTTTGTCTGATGTCCAGAAACTGAGGACTTTAAAATTTTTTACTTTGTTTACAGGTAGACATTTTTAAAAACTTTTTTTACTTTGTTTACAACTTAAAACTTTGAACTTACACACTTTGTTTACAGTTGAAAATGTCCCCCCCCTTTTGTTTACAAGTTAAAGGTTGGGGAACAAGTGGGAGAGGAGGTCTGGAGGACCCACCTGTCAAGACCCTGGCCATGAGGGGGTGGTCCTGACCCCCGGCTCTCCCAGGCCAAAGGTCAGCCCTGAGCCTCTGGTTTGGTGGCAGACCCAGAAAGTCTTGAGAGTAGGCACCCTCTTACCACTGGGAACAGTGGTGTGGGGCTGGGGGTTCTGTGCAGACGGCCCCTCCCCCTCCCACTCCATGCATGTTCTCCCGGGAGGCAGTTTCCAAGGAGATTAAAATTTCTACTTCACTGTCTGGTGCCAAATCCCACCAGCCAGGACCCCAGCTTTCCTTACCCCAAATGACCCCAGCCCTGGAAGGGCTAAGTGGCCTGCTGGGGTGGGAGGTGTCCTTGCTATGTCCTAGGTTCTGTAGATGCCCCTGTCTGGGGTCCCCCCACCCCAGCCCAGCGGTCCTCTTCCCTGTCTGTGTAAATTGTTCCGTGAATCCGCGCTCTGTTTTGGGAATAAACTTCTATAGAAAACAGTGGTCCTCTCTTTTCTGCTGGAGTTGGTGATTACAGTTTTGTGTCTCTGAATGATTTCGGGCCAGGCTGACCTTTGGAAGGAATCTGGGCCTTCCTCCCTCAAGATTATCCAGTTATTTTTAGCCTATTTCATGGGAGGTCTGGACCAGGCACCCATCTCCTTTGCTCTGGAGTCCGGCCCCTTGCCTTGTTTGGGGGCCTGAAGTTGGAGCACAGGTGGCAAGTGAAGCCTCCTTCCTGGAGACCTCACAGTGTTGAGGGCCTGTGGCCCTGGTGGGGCAGGTGTTGCCCTTCCCAGTTGTCAAACCAACCCTCTGGGACCTGCCCTTGCTGATCCTGCCCTGCCCACTGAGCACTGATCCCCAGCAGCCCTTCTGACTGACTTGGAGCTGACCAGAATGTTAAGTTCCTCCGTGGCGCCATGCCTGGGCAGTGCTTGGTGCCAGAGTTGAAGGGGAGGCCTTAGGGGTCTCGGTGCCAGGTCTGAGGCCTGCCGGCTCTCGGAGGAAAAGCCTGAGCATGGCGCCCTCAGCTTAGAGGCTTGAGACCCCACAGGCCTGAATCCCTTGCAGAGATAAGGCTGGGGCCACTGGCCCACACCCAGGCCTCCTGATCATTCAGGGATTTCTCCAACGCACCACGCGGGGACCCTCTGCAAAGTCAGGACCTGGGATCGGCTCCACTCTACTCAGGGGCCTGGAGGCACGGCGATGGACAGCCCTCCGCGGGTCCTTCCTTGGTTCCATTTCTGCAGCCCTATCAGGCTCGGGGCAGAGGGCTAAGCAAGCAGGAGGGGAGCGCTAAGCCAGGGCGCTGGGGAGGAAGGGGTTAAACTTCCCTTCTCCGGGCTCGCCCGGCCCTAAGAATGAGCTTTAGTCCCCGCCCCCAAGGCGCTGATTGGTCCAAGCCTTCCCCATTCTGCTGGAATTGCCCCCCCTCCCCCCCCGGAGCGTGCGGCGCGTCTCGTCCGTGTCTGGGCGCCGCCTTCCGGCGCGTGGCGGCCTCTCGCCGGAGCTGTCCAAGTCGCCGGGCAGCGCCACGCGCGAGCCATGGCGCTCTCGGATGCAGCGGGGTGAGTGCAGGGCGCGGCCCGGGTTCCGCTTGCCCGAGAGGCGCGGGCTCCGGGCCTGGGTCAGCTCCGAAGAGGAACCAAGTCCCGAGCAGTTATTTCCTTCTGCAACGGCGGGTTTGCCGCCCTGACGTTTTTCTGCTGGTGGCGGCCCCTTCTGCGGCGAGGGATGAGGGCGGGATCCGGCGCGACCACCCCAGCCCCCGAGGGCTGTGTGTCAAGCCGCTGGAGTGCTGCCCCAGGGCTAACGGGGGGCCGCAGGGAGGTGGCTGAGTGCGGAGGAACCTCGGCCCAGGAGGCGAGCCAGCTGGGGCGCGCTGGGGCCGGGAGCTCGCTGCAAAATCAGCCCGGGCCGGAGTCCGCCCCGCGTACCACTGACCGGGGAAGGAGATCTCGGCCCCCGCGGGTCCCAGTGCCCTCCCAGAGGGAGGGGCCAAGGACGCAGGCTCCGCCCTCCAGGCGCGCGTCCCTCGTTGAGAGGGAGGGAGCCCTTTAAGAAGACCTGATCTCGGAGGAGGAGAGAGGGGGCTCCAGGATCCTCACCTCGGTGAGGCCGCTGTGCCAAGAATCTCCGAGGACCTTCTTTGCACCCGCTGTACTCCCTCCTCCAGCCGGGATATCCAGGTCAGAGGCCCTTCCCAGGTGCGCTTCTGCCCGAGAGGTGGGATCCTCTCCCCCGTGGGAGCTTCTCCTAAGAGGTGAAAGCTTTTCCAACACGCTCCCCTCCTCCTCGAGAAGACCCCCCGCCCCCGCTGGCGTCTCTCCCCAGGGGAGAGCTTCGTCCTAGGGCAGAGCTGCCCTGGGTGAGAGTGCTCCCCCAGGTCGTAGATTTCCCTCAGATCAGAACTTGCCTGGCTGGCAAAGGCTTTCCTGGCCGGGTCGGAGTTCCCTCTAGGTGGGAACAGCCCCTGAAAGCTTCTGTTCACAGGCGAGCTCTTTCCCAACGCCAGGGGGGAGCTTCCCTGTCCAGATGGGAACCTCTTCCTCCAGGTGAGAACTTACAACTCCAAGAAAGACCCCCTAGTCCGGCATAGTGGCCCACGCTAGTAATCTCAGTACTTGGAGTGAGACCCTCCACTCCTCCACAACTTAGTGAGACCCTGTTTCAAAATAAAGAGTAACTTAAAAAATGGGAGTGGGGTGTAGCTCGGAGGTAGAATGCCCTTGTGTTCAATCCCCAGTATCGGAAATAAAAAAGACCCCTTTCTCTCAGAGCTCCCCCATGTGAGAGCCATCCCTTGGCTTCCCAGCTTATCTACAACTTGACCAGGGGCCCTGGGACCAAGCAGTCCCTACCTTAAAGGGGAAGGTCTTATCTGGAGGCCTGAGGCTTGGAGAGAGAGTTGCAGGTCTGGACCTCTGGTTCCCAATCCCTTCCCCGAGAGTGCTGTCAGCCGGCCAAGGCTGGGCTCTCAAGGCAGCTGGATAAGGACTCAAGGACTGGTCTGGGATTGGCTCTGGGAGGGAAAGGTGTGGGAGAAGGGGGCCTGGACCTGGACCTGGACCGGTACTCAGGGCTGGGCAGCCACACCTAGGCTGCTTGTGCGGGTCGTGCTAATGCTCATCCCGCTATTCCTTCCTGAGGGACTTTGGCCCAGAAAGAAGTTCTTACCAGCCAAAGTTCAGGTACTGCCCCTGCCTGGGTGTGGACCCGAGGTCCACCAGGACCAGTTGGGGGCAGGATCTACCTTGATCTTGGGGCCTGGGAAATTTGGGGGTGTGGCTGGTTCCTGGTGGAAGTGTAGGGGAAGTTGGACAAGGGGTCCCTCACTGTATCTCTATGGTCTCACCACCCCAGACCAAGGGACACACAGGCACTGCTGTCTGCAACACAGGCTATGGAGCTGCAGAAGCGACACTACCACGTGGAACGGCCCCTGCTGAACCAGGAGCAGCTGGAAGAGCTGGGGCGCTGGGGCTCAGCGCCGAGGACCCTCCAGTGGCGAGCTTGGTTTAAGTAAGGCCCGGGATGGGGGCCTGGGGACTCTGTCGGGGCCCAGGTAGCCCCTGTCCCTGACCCGTACCCCTTCCAACCCCAGGTGCTCCCGTGTGCGGGCCCGTGCCCTTCTGCTCCAGTATCTCCCAGTCTTGGGGTGGTTACCCCGCTATCCTGTGCGTGACTGGCTCCTGGGTGACCTGTTGTCTGGCCTGAGTGTAGCCATCATGCAGCTTCCACAGGGTGAGCCATCTCAGGGCCCTGGAAGCCCTGTGGTCTGTGATATGCCCAACCTGGCCCCGTGACTTCTGACCCTGAAGCTGTGGCCCCCGGCTGGGAGACCCTCACCTTCAAGCCTGCATTGTCACCATTCTACCCCCAGGCTTGGCCTACGCGCTGCTGGCGGGATTGCCCCCTGTGTTTGGCCTCTACAGCTCCTTCTACCCTGTCTTCGTCTATTTCCTCTTTGGTACTTCCCGGCACATCTCTGTGGGTACGTGGAGTCAGGCCTACCCTTCTGGGAGGATCCCCGTGTCCCCATGGAGACCAGGGTGAAGGATGGTGGGTGCCAGGTCACTAGGACGCTGGTCTGTAGTTCATCCCCAGGCAGGAACACAGATCAGAGCACCTCAGAGCCCGGGATCCAGGAAGCTGGGTACAGGCGAGGCAGCTCAAGGGCCCAGAACTTGGGGCAGCCATGACAGGCCGTGACCCCTTCCCTAATCCATGGAGAGCCTCCGTGTCCCCAGGCCAGTGCGCATGGGAAGGGCAAGGTGTACCATGCAGGGCCAGCATTCCTAACCATCCTTAAGAGCTAGGTGCCCAGGGCTCACTCCTGACCGTGGCCGCACTGACCTAGCTAGCAGCACCGCCCTCTCCCTGCACTCAGGTCAAGGGTCTTTCTTAAGACCAAGGCTCCAGGGCAGGGCAGGGTCTTCTTCCCTTCAGACCTGCTCTGCTCTGTCCCTGCAGGGACCTTTGCTGTCATGTCTGTGATGGTGGGCAGTGTGACAGAGTCCCTAGCCCCGGACGAAGACTTCCTGCACGGCTTAAACTCCACAGTCGACGAGGACGCCAGGAACGCTGCCCGTGTGCAGCTAGCCTCCACGCTCAGCGTGCTAGTCGGCCTCTTCCAGGTGCGCAGCAGCTGGCAGCGTGCGGCCCCCTGTGTATCTGACCATCACCGTCCTCCCCTTGCAATCCGCTCATCCCCTCCAATGCCACCTGCCCTGAGCTGCCCCAGGACTCCCGTCCCCCTCCCTGACTGCTGCTGCCACCCACAGGTGGGGCTGGGCCTGGTGCACTTCGGCTTTGTGGTCACCTACCTGTCGGAGCCTCTGGTCCGCAGCTACACCACGGCCGCGGCTGTGCAGGTCTTCGTCTCGCAGCTCAAGTATGTGTTCGGCCTCAGTCTGAACAGCTACTCTGGGCCACTGTCCCTCATCTATGTGAGTTAGGGTGGGACGAGGGGAGCGCGGGCGTGCCCCGCCCAGGACCTGCAGTGCCCCCTGGTGACCCCACCTCTCCGCAGATAGTACTGGAGGTCTGCTGGAAGCTGCCCCACAGCGTGGTGGGCACCGTGATCACTGCCCTGGTGGCAGGGGTGGCACTTGTGATAGTGAAGCTATTAAATGACAAGCTGCAGCGACATCTGCCCCTGCCGATCCCTGGGGAACTGCTCACGGTTCGGTCACCTGGGAATGGGGGGTGGAGGGTGGGGAGTGGGAGGGAAAGTGAAGTAGATTCCTGCCTTGAGGGCCAGCTGAGTGGCCACTGTGAGGGTTCCTGGGTATTGGGGTACCAAAGCAAAAAGCCCCCATGTTGGCGCCTCCCCCACTTCCCAAGATGGCGATGCCTAAGCTGGGCGTGGTGGCGCACACTTGTAATCCTAGTATTTGGGAGGCTGAGACAGGAGGATCGTAGGTTCAAGGCCAGCCTCAGCTACTTAATGAGGCCCTCCACAACTTAGTGAAACCCTGTTTTCAAATAAAGAACTAAAAATAGGGCTGGGGGTGTAGCTCGGAGGTAGAATGCCCCTAGGTTCCATCCCTAGTACCGAAAAAAAAAAAGATGGCGATGCCTGTCTCCATCCCATCACCAGTTCCACAGCTTCCAGAAGGTTTTGCCCAGTGCCTCCCTCCTTCCCCCCAAAGCGGTTTGTCCATCTCCCAGACAATAATGCCTGCGCCTTCCTCTGTGGCTCTGTCCTCTCCCACAGCTTATCGGGGCCACAGGCATCTCCTACGGTGTGGGCCTGAAGAACAGATTTGGGGTGGATGTTGTGGGTAACATCCCCGCAGGGTAAGCACTGGGCTTCGGTCTGGGCAGGAAGGGTTGGGCAGCCAGAGCTGGGACCTGCCTTTGACCTCACCGATACCTCTTCCAGGCTGGTACCCCCAGTGGCCCCCAGCCCCCAGCTCTTTGCAAAGCTTGTGGGAAACGCCTTTGCCATCGCCGTGGTTGGATTCGCCATCGCCATCTCTATGGGAAAGATCTTTGCCCTGAGACACGGCTACCGGGTGGACAGCAACCAGGTCTAAGCAATGCACGGGGACAGAGCCCCCGCCAACTGGGGAGACGAGGGTCAGGGGGGACTCGTGGGGAACGGGATGTGTGCGGCAGCAGCCAAGTCCCGAGAGGCCATTGAGTGACCTGACAACCCCTCCTCCCCCACCAGGAGCTGGTGGCCCTCGGCCTCAGTAACCTCATCGGGGGCATCTTCCAGTGCTTCCCCGTGAGCTGCTCCATGTCTCGCAGCCTGGTGCAGGAGAGCGCGGGCGGCAACTCGCAGGTGTGTTGGGGCCTCCCGTGGGGGCGGGGGGACATCATGCCCGCCGCCTCCCCTAGTGCTGCAGCTCTGCTCGCCCCGCCCCACAGGTTGCCGGAGCCGTCTCTTCCCTGTTCCTCCTCCTCATCATCCTCAAACTTGGGGAGCTCTTCCAGGACCTGCCCAAGGTGAGCCCCAACCCAGCCAGGCCAGAGGCTGCTAGAGGCTGAGGTCTTTGCGTGAGATTTGGGCTCAAGGGTCGGGGTTCAGAACTTTTTCTGAAGGCGTGAGGGCCGGGTTGGTGGTTGGTTGGGTTCTGCCCGGGTTCTCGGGGTCAGTCTGGGTTGGCATCTGGGCGCCTCTCAGCAGCCCTGGTGACACTGTCCCCACCCAGGCAGTCCTGGCAGCCACCATTATAGTCAACCTCAAGGGCATGGTGATGCAGTTCACTGACATATGCTCCCTCTGGAAGGCAAACCGGGTGGACTTGGTGAGAGGCCTGGGGCTGGGGGCGGGGCTGGGGGCGGGGCCTTCAGCCCCAGTGAGCCCTCTAGACCCTCTGACCCTGTCCCTCTGTCCGCAGCTCATCTGGCTGGTGACCTTTGTGGCCACCATCCTGCTGAACCTGGACCTCGGCCTGGCAGTTGCAGTCGGCTTCTCGCTGCTGCTCGTGGTGATCCGGACGCAGCTGTGAGTCAACTGTTTCAGTCCCCCAATTCCAGCTGGCCAGGGAGTAAGTTCCGCACTGGCTCCCCAGCTTTTCCCGCGGCTCGAGGGTGGGGACCCCAGGCTCCTCGGTCGCTCACGGCCCCCTCTCGTGCTCGCTCCCCCCACAGGCCCCACTACTCTGTCCTGGGGCGGGTGTCAGACATGGATATTTACAGAGATGTGACAGAATACTCAGAGGTGAGTGTCGTGGCGGGGGGACCGAGGCAGAGTAGGCCTTTGTCCGTCCCTTCCATGCTGGTGAGGACGCTGGGGGCTGAGAGCGCTTGGGCTCTGGTTCCTTGGAATTTCAAGGGCAGAGATTGGGTCGATGATCCCCAGTTGGGGTATGAGGAGCTGGGAAGGGATGGGACGGTGGGCGCAGGGACCTAGGGCCGGGGGCGAGGTCAGTCTCAGAGCCAGCAACACAAGCCCCACCCTGAGGAGCAGCCTGGTCTGCAGTACAGAGGGGCAAGCTGGGGGGCACAGGATAGAGGGGAAACTGTTTCCTGACCTGATCAGAAAGTCTACTAAGTCTCCAATCGTTTGTTACCTCCCGGGAAGTCTCCAACCAATGTTGGGAACCCAGGTCGGGGCTGGGAATACTCAAATAAAATAAGCCACTTCCATCGGGTGTGGTGGCACATGCCTGTAATCCCAGTATTTGAGAGGCTGAGACAGGAGGATCGCAGGTTCAAAGCCAGCCTCAGCAACTTAGTGAGGTTCTCAGCAACCTAGCAAGACCTTGTTTCCAAATAAGAAATAAAATCAGCCGTTTTGAAACAGTGAGACCCTGTTTCAAAATAAAGAATAAAAAATAGCCAGGCGTGGTGGCGCACGCTTGTAATCCCAGCATTTGGGAGGCTGAGACCAGAGGATCCGGGTTCGAGGCCAGCCTCAGCTACCTAGTGAGGCCTTTGCAACTTAGGGAGACCCTGTTTCAAAATAAAGAATAAAAAAAAAAATAGGGCTAGGGGTGTAGCTTGGAGGTAGAATGCCCCGGGTTCAATCCACAGTACCACAAAAAAGAAAATCGGACTGGGGGTATAACTTGGAGGTAGAATGCCTCTGCATTCAATCCCTAGTACCACAAAAAAAAACCCACTTCCACCCTGACGTGAGCCTTAAAGGCTGAGCACAGTACAATTTAGGCAAAATGTGGGGTAGATCCAAGGAGCCTGAACTGTGGAGGAGGACAGGAGGGGAGCAGCCGGGGGGTGGGGAGGAAGGGACACCGAGTGGTGCAGCCCAGGTGCCCGGCAGAGACCCAGCTGTGTCCTGAACGGAGTGTGGATGGGATGAGAGCTTAGAGGGGTCTCTGTCTGCATGGGGAAAACAAACCCGGGGCAGGGGTTGGAGACCCCAGAGGAGGGCCAAAATCTGGTCGGGGCAAAGGGCAAGATAGGTGGGTGGAGAAGGTAGAGGGGCCAGGCGGCAGGATGGCACTGCCCGGCTTGTGGCCCAAGTTCTGGCAAGGCCCTGGGCTACTGGCTGGGGGCAGAATGCGGGGGTGCTGGGCACTGGGTGCTCCAGGGGAGGAATGGTAGGAGAAGAAGATACAGCCGAGGGAGCGAAGGGCTCAGCGAGGGAGCAGGGAGCGGAGGGCTCAGCGCAGCCCCGCCCCGTCTGTCCCCAGGCCAAGGAGGTCCCGGGCGTGAAGGTGTTCCGCTCCTCAGCCACCGTGTACTTTGCCAATGCCGAGCTCTACAGTGACGCACTGAAGCAAAGGGTGAGGCTGGGGGCTCCCCGGGGGTGTCGCAGGGGCCCTCGCCTTGCCAGATGGGGGAGTACCGATCCCCTCTTCCCTCATTCGCCTGTAGTGTGGGGTGGACGTTGACCACCTCGTCTCCCGGAAGAAGAAACTGCTCAAGAAGCAGGAGCTGAAGCTGAAACGCCTGCAGAAAAGCAAGCCGCCACCACCGCAGGCGCCGGAGCAGGCAGGGCCCTCTTGCTTTTCTGCCCGCCCCACCCTGGCCCACCCCACACTGGTCTCTGTCCCTGCTCTGCCAGCGACCCCAGCCAGCCTTTGCCCTGAGCCCCGCTTCCTGCCCTGCTGCTGACCTCTGCCCCTGCCGGTGCTCCCCCTGGCTCCTGCATCCTCGCCCACTCTTCCTCCCTCGCCCCTCTCCTTTACTCCCGTGCAGCAGGCCAGGGCGCTAGGTGGTCTTTGGTTCTCCCATCTCTTATACTAGTGGCCTTTTTTTGGCTATTCCCAGAACTGGTCAGCGCCCTGCAGCCTGTGGCCTGGCTGCCCCAGCTCCCTCCGCTTGGGGCCCGTGTAGTCCTAGGGCAGCTGGGATAGCGCTGTCCTGTCTCCCCTCTTGCCCGACCTAGGCCGTCTTTTCCAAGGGCAACTTGGTTTCCATCAACATTGATAACAACCTTACAGACACCAAGAGCAGTGACAACGTGGAGGACTCCAAAGCCCAGGTGAGGCTGGAGGCCAGAGGGGAGGACCGGCCTCAACTGCAGAGATGTGGGTGCTCCTGTGGGTCTCATGAAGAAAGTCATGGGTGTGCTCGCCATGGCTCTGAGGCTGTTGTGCTGACGGCAGGAGGGATGGCTCGGACGCTGTGGGGAGACCTCTCGCGACAGATTTCTCCTTGTGGCTCTTGTATGATCGCAGGCCTAGGTGGAGAGCTTGCATTTATAGATGCTACCAGACCCCACGGTCCATGCTCATGGGTAGAGGGACTTGAGTACATGGGAAAAATCCTGGAGTCAAAGGGGATGCCAAGTCGGGCATGGTCGCACACACCTGTAATCCTAGTACATGGGAGGCTGAGACGAGGATCTTAGGTTTGAGACTCTGTTTCAAAAATAAAGGAAGGAGCCGGGCATGGTGGCGCACGCTTGTAATCCCAGCATTCGGGAGGCTGAGACCGGAGGATCCGGGTTCGTGGCCAGCCTCAGCTACCTAGTGAGGCACTCCGCAACTTAGTGAGACCCTGTTTCAAAATAAAGAATAAAAAATAGGGCTGGGGATGTAGCTCGGAGGTAGAATGCCCCTGAGTTCAATCCCCAGTACCGCAAAAAAATAAATAAATAAATGAAGGAAGGAAGGAGTGAGTGAGTGAATGAATAAATATATATATAATTAAGTACATAAACAGCCAGGCATAGTGGCACACGCTTGTAATCCTAGTACTTGGAAGGCTAAGACTGGAGGATGGGTTCGCGGCCAGCCTCAGCTAGTGAGGCCCTCTGCAACTTAGTGAGACCCTGTTTCAAAATAAAGAATAAAAAATAGGACTCAGGGTATAACTCAGAGGTAGAATGCCCCTGGGCTCAATCCCTAGTACTGCAAAATAAATAAATAAATAAAGGAATGAATGAATAAATAAATAAAGGAATGAATAAATGGCCTGGGATGTAGCTCAGAGGTAGAATGCCCCTGGGTTCAATCCCCACTACCACACATACACAAAATGGGGGGATGCTCCATTAGACTGGGGCAGGACAGGGTGCAAGGTGCCTGTGTGTGTGTGTGTGTGTGTGTATGTGTCCGTTCTGGTCTGGCCGTTGGCCCCTCCCACTCCGCTCTAGATGGCTGAGGCTGGGACATGGTCTCCCACGAGACCCTCTGTCCCGTGTCCCTGTCAAGCCTGGGCCCAGGAGGTAACAGAGCAGTTTGTGGCGTCTGAGTGTGCTCTCTGTCTCCATCTGCCTACCCCTCCTCTCCTTCGCACGTGCACCTGGGTCCCCCCATGTTGGTGTCCTAATGTGTCGTCCCCCCCCTCCCCCGTGTCCCCTCCCCGCCATGTATGTAGATTTTTTTTTTTCCAGAATTGGGGATTGAACTCAAGGACATCCTACCTCTGAGCTACACCCCCAGCCCTATTTTGTATTCTTTATTTGGAAACAGGGTCTCACTAATTTGCAGAGGGCCTCACTAAGCCTGTCTGGTTCCCCTGCAGGCGAGCCCAGGAGATGAGCTGGAGGAGGCAACAGCCAGCGGTCAGGAAGGTGCCAAGGCCCCAGACACGCCCACGCTGAAGTCCCTGGGCCTGCCTCAGCCCGACTTCCACAGCCTCATCCTGGACCTGAGCACCCTCTCCTTTGTGGACACCGTGTGCATCAAGAACCTGAAGAACGTAAGTGACGGGGGGGTGGGTGGGCCACGGCCCCTCGAGCCCCCACACTGGCCTGGAGACTTGCCTCCTGACCCCTTAAACCTCCAAGCTCCCCCAAAAGCCCCTTCCTCCAGCCTGCCCAAGTGCCCCCTCTGAGTCCAGCCCCCTTTGCTGCTGCTGCAGATTTTCCGTGACTTCCGGGAGATCGAGGTGGACGTGTACATCGCAGCCTGCCACAGTGCGTTGTGGGATAGTGGATGACCCGGGAAGGGGGTGGGACGCTTTTTTGCCAAGTGGTTTGCCAGGCAGCACCGGGAAAAACCTTTCTCTGAAACCGGACAGCAGAGTTACCCAGGGAGGCAGAGTCAAGACTTGGGAATGACTGGGTGCCCAGCTGAAGCTGCAGGGGTGGAGGTTGGGGGTGGCAGGGCTCAGGGCGTTCCGGGGCACCGGGCTGGGGTTCTGGGGGTGGTGAGGCTCAGGGAGACCTGTTCCTTGTCTCTAGGTCCCGTGGTCTCCCAGCTTGAGGCTGGGAACTTCTTCGACGCCTCCATCACCAAGCAGCATCTCTTCGTCTCTGTCCACGACGCCGTGATCTTTGCCCTCCGGCACTCGAGGCCTGGCTCCATCAGCCCTGTTTTGGTAAGCTCACTCTGGCCCACTGAGCTGGTGTTTGTTAATCTGTTGCTCGTCCCCACCCTGACCCCAACTCCAGGAGGTTCGTCCGCTGACCGTGGTCCTGTCTGCCCGGGGTGGACCCATGGCCCTGCCCTCCTGCCTTTGGACCAGGCTGCTGCTGGGGGCGGGGGATGTTCTGGGGGAAGGGCTGAGCTTGCGTCCTTGGGAAACTGACCGCAGCCTCCCCTCCTCCGCCCACTCAGGCCACCAAACTCTGACTGTGCCGCTACCCCACCGGAGACTGCCTACCTCTAGAGGTTGTGACTGGGCACCCCTGAGAAGCCCCCACCCCTGGCTGCCTCCAGCGCCACCCAGGAGCCCCCTTGGCGTACACACGCATACAACTCAGGGACGGAGGTCCGGGACTCCAAGTTCAGTGCTGTAGGCCTAGGACGGTACGGCATCAGGAGGGAGCTGAGGTGTTTTCAGCCTCGGGAATAAAGAGTTGTGTTTCCAGCTCCAGGCTCTGTGTGGCATGGTGGGGGCATGGCCCGCGTTTTGGGTGGTCTACAGCGCTGGCCTCTGACCCTCAGGCGCCAGCGTAAAGACTGTGGGGGGAGAGGGCTCTCGATGGCAGGGTCAGGCAGGGAGAATGCAGAGCCAGGCCCAGCGTGGGGTGGGAGCACCCCAGGCTCAAGTTTCTCTCCTACCACACACAGATAGCCCTCCCCTCCTGCCTCAAAAATACTTGGAATCAGAGCTATTTCTCAGGAATTATCAGTTCTCAAGGATACCTGATAAGCAGCTTGGAGGGGTGGGTGCTACTGGGTGGCCCTTGGGCCTTGCAGAGTGAATCTCTGAGCACCCAGCTGAGGAAGAACAGTTGCTAACCCACAACCCCATCTGTATATGTGTGTATATTGGATGGAGATTAAACCCCAGGAACATTCTACCTCTGAGCTACACCCCCAACCCTTCTGGGGTTTTGTTTGTTTGTTTGTTTGTTTGTTTGTTTTTTTCTGGTGGAGCATTCTACCTCCAAGCTACACCTCCAATCCTATTTTCTTTTTTTTTTTTTTTTCCGCGGCACTGGGGGTTGAACTCAGGGGCATTCTACGTCCAAGCTATACCCCCAGCCCTATTTTTTATTCTTTATTTTGAAACAGGGTCCCACTAAGTTGCAGAGAGCCTCACTAGGCAGCTGAGGCTGGCCTCCAACTCAGATCCTCCGGTCTCAGCCTCCCAAATGCTGGGATTACAAGCGTGGGCCACCATGCCTGGCTTATTCTTTATTTTGAAACAGGGTCTCACTTAAGTTGCGGAGGGCCTCACTAAGTATCTGAGGGTGGCTGCGAATCCGGATCCTCCTGTCTCAGCCTCAAGTACTGGAATTACAAGCATGTACCACCACCTCCAGCTTAATTCTTTATTTTGAAACAGGGTCTCAGTAAGTTTCGGAGAGCCTCACTAGCTGAGGCTGGCCGTGAACCCCGATCTTCCAGTCTCAGCCTCCCAAGTACTGGGATTACAAGTGTGTGCCACCATGTCCAGCTTTTTTTTTTTTTTTTTTTTTTGAAACAGGGTCTTACTACGTTGCTGAGGCTGTCCTCAAATCTGTGATCCTCTAGTCTCAACCTCCCAAGTTCTGGGGTCATAGGGGTGTGCCAGCATGCCCAGCTCTGATCTGTATATCTTAAGAATAAGTGTGATTGCTTGCTGTTCATATAATTAGGTTGCTGGGCTTGGCAGAGCACTCCCAGCCAAGAAGCATGTGCTAATTTCTGCCATAAAGTGCCAACCTCCAGGCATGTGGCCCAGTGGGCAGGGTGGGTTGGTGGGAGTGGGAGTTGGGGACACCAGGATCTTTCTGGACCTCAGTGTGTTCCTGATCAGCAGAGGAGTACTTGCCTCCTGGGGTGCTACGTGAGTATTAAATGAGCAAACATTGGGAAATGCCTCAACAATGCAGGGCTCAGATCACCTGCTCGAGACACGTGAGCGTTGCCATTCATCAGGTGCTGACCTGGTGCCAGGCTGGGCCCTGGGCACCGTCCCATCGTGGAGAGAGGCTTCCCTGTCCTCCAAATCACCCAGATACCCTTGCCCAGCCCTATTTTTAGCCTGGCCTGTGTTGGTGCCTGGCACTCTGTTTACAAACCACCCGTCCTTCCCCCAGAACCTCAGCCCAGGGAGTCAGGCCGTCTTGTCTGCTGTGTCATTCTGGCACCAGGAGTGGTTGCTCAGTAAATATTGCTGCATAGGCTTTGAATGCTGGAGCGAGACGCAGACCTCAAATAAGAAACGGCAGTTACAGGTGGTTTCAAGAGGACAATGCAGGGTCACGGCAAGGACTGTTGCCCAAGACAATCGGACGGACGTGGGAGGGAGGCTCAGGAAGCAGGTGCCAGGAAGGTCGCCCCAGGAGGGAAGCTGCTCCTGGCCTAGGGTTTGTTGGGGGAAGCCTGCCCGAGGAAACCTCAGGGAGTAGCGGGAACCTTGAGCTGTGGTTCTGAGCCCTGCTCACTCTTTTTTTTTTTTTTTTTTTTTGCGGTACTGGGGATTGAACTCAGGGGCATTCTACCTCCGAGCTATACCCCCAGCCCTATTTTTTATTCTTTATTTTGAAACCGAGTCTCACTAAGTTGCGGAGTGCCTCACTAAGCAGCTGAGGCTGGCTGCGAACCCGGATCCTCAAGTCTCAGCCTCCTAAATGCTGGGATTACAAGCGTGCGCCACCATGCCCGGCTCCTGCTCACTCTTAATGCAGCACAGACAGTGGGCCTGAGAGCAGAGGGCCTTAGGGGCCTGCCCTCCTCCCCCGCCCGCCCCAAATCCAGCCCAGCCCCGGCCTCCCATTTCTGGCCATTTTAGGCTGCCTCTTGAAAGGCGGCGGCTGCTGGAACCTGCTGCCTCAGAGCTGGGCCTGCTCTTGGGGGAGGGGTATGTGCCCGTTGCCAGGCGCCCGGGTTCCGGCCTGGGCAGTGGCCACAGCCATGCTGCACACCCTGTACTTGCTGCCCTCAGTGCTCCTGCTCGCATCGCCTGCCCCCTCCCACGCCTGGTCGCGGCCCCTCTGGTACCAGGTGGGGTTGGACCTGCAGCCCTGGGGGTGCCAGCCAGATAGCCTGGAGGGTTGCAGGAGCAGCCTGGGCTGTCCTGGCTATTGGATGGACCTGGGAGGAAACCGCATCTACCCCGTGGCCGGGGTCACAATCACCACCACCATGATGCTGGTGATCAGCCGCGCCATGCGGCAGCGGTGGCGAGCCCAGGTCACCAAGGACGAGGTGAGCTCAACAGCCCTCCCCCCTCGAGGCTCCTGTCTCCACCCAGCCCTCCCTGGAAAGCCTGCTGAGGGTCTGTGGGCCTCCTGCTGGACCCGGCCACCCCTCGTGTCCCTGCACGAGTCCACAAGTCTCCATGGGGTCCATGGGCTGGAGTCCATCTGCCTGACCGTGGCCAGTGCCCTGCTGCGTCTGTCCCCCTTGAGCGCCCCATTCCTCCTCCAGGCCCTGGGGCCCCCCTGAGCCTCCAAGCCCGCGCACACCCTCAGCCAGCCAGCACCTTGTCCCCTCCCTTCCCCTTTGAGCACTGCCCATGGCCGCCCACCCGCCACGCAGGCTCACTCCTGTCTCTGGCCCTCTTCTCAGCACCCACAGGTGACCCCTGGCACCTATGGCCCCTGGAGACGGCGGACTGGGATGTCAGACCGCGCCCTGCTGCAAGGGGTCCTTCACATGCTGGACGCCCTCCTGGTCCACATCGAGAGCCACCTGCAGCGTCTAGCCACCCAGCAGCGCGTCCAAATAAAGGGGACTCCCATCCTGTCTGGGAGTCCCAATACATGTTTCTCTTTGCCTGATGCCCAGCCAGGGTGGGGATCGCCTGAGGCCGCAGGCCAGGACTTGTGCTCTTAGGCCTCTTAGGCCTCTTAGACTGCGCCATCTTCCCCGCCAACCGACCCTCCCTAGGCATCCCACACACAAACGGTTGGTTCCCTACAGGGGGGCTGCAGAAGATGCCGTTGGGCCTGGCTTGGGTGGTCCAGGGAGGGCTGTCCAGAGGAGGCCATGGGGAGGGGTGTTCGGAGCAGAGACCTCAGCCTGAGCAAAGCCAAGTGCTGTGTTTGCTCCTTTGCATGTCAGCTAAGTGGGTAGTAACCAGTACGAAGGGCTTCAAGCGCCAAGGACAGGCATGGGGCAGCAATGACACCGGAGCCAGGCCCCGGCGTCTCTGAGGGGAGCCGAAGGCCCTGGGCCCCAGTAATAAGAGGTAGCACCCACTCTTTTTTGTTGTCATTGTACTGGGGATGGAACCCATGGGCATTCTACCTCTGGGCTATACCCCCAGACCTATTTTATATTTTACTTGGAAGCAGGGTCTCACTAAGTTGCAGAGGGCCTCACTAAGTTGCTGAGGCTGGCTTCGAACCTGGATCCTCTGGTCTCAGCCTCCGAAGTACTGGGTTTATAAGCGTGTGCCACCACACTCAGCTCCCAGTCCTATTTATTTTTTTTCTTTTTCGGTACTGGGGAAGGAACTCAGAGACATTCTACCTCCGAGCTACACTCCCAGCCCTATTTTATTTATTTACTTTTTTGGCCATACTAGGGATTGAACCCAGGAGCATTCTACCTCTGAGCTATACCCCCAGTCCTATTTTTTTTTTTTTTTTTTTTTTTGGTAGTACTGGGGATAGAACCCAGGGGCTTTCTACCTCTGAGCTACACCCCCAGCCCTATTTTTTATTTAGTTTGAAACAGGGTCCTACTAAGTTGTCGAGGGCCTCACTAAGTAGCTGAGGCTGGCCGTGAACCTGGATCCTCTGGTCTCAGCCTCCCAAGTACTAGGTTTACAAGCATGCACCACCACGCTCAGCTCCCAGTCCTATTTTTTTTTTTTTTTTCGTTTTCGGTACTGGGGAAGGAACCCAGGGGCATTCTACCTCCAAGCTATACCCCCAGTCCTATTTTTATTATTTATTTGTGGTACTGGAGATTGCACTCAGGGGCATTCTACCTCCGAGCTATACCCCCAGCCCTATTTTTTATTCTTTATTTTGAAACAGGTCTCACTAAGTTGTGGAGTGCCTCACTAGGTAGCTGAGGCTGGCCGCGAACCTGGATCCTCCGCTCTCAGCCTCCCAAATACTGGGATTACAAGCCTGCACCACCACGCCCGGCTTCCCAGTTCTATTTTTTTTTTTTTTTTTTTTTTTTTTTGCGGTACTGGGGATTGAACTCAGGGGCATTCTACCTCCGAGCTACACCCCCAGCCCTATTTTTTATTCTTTATTTTGAAACTGAGTCTCACTAAGTTGCGGAGTGCCTCACTAGGTAGCTGAGGCTGGCCGCGAACCCGGATCCTCCGGTCTCAGCCTCCCGAATGCTGGG